>JAOWBW010000309.1:883896-991026 GCA_026119855.1 Campanula takesimana
CCTAACTAGAATTGTGTTGGCTTGTGCTCGCTAATGAGAGGCTTAAGGTCACCCCCGCATGTTGTCGTGTATATGCCACGGGTTGAGGTTTACCGCTTCGAGAGAGTCAAGGTCGGGTGGAGCTTGAAACTCTCTAGGACGGGCCTCGACGGGTTTGGGGTAATGGACTTGTGCGACTCGATAGTGAGCAATTCATAGAAACATGTGCATGTAGTGTGAGGTCAAGCCAGTGACAAAAAATATATATATTTTTTTAAAAAGAAAGAAAAGAAAACAAATAAGCACATAATTACAACTTTCGAATCACCCGTGTGACCGATAAAATAAACAGAAAATAAAAATTGTTCTGTGCAGGCCCGGTGCCCACACATTGTCAATCATTCTGTTTTGTGGATGTTCTGTTTCTGGGAAAATTGCCCCAGAAGCGCGCGCATTGGGCAGTGAGGGTGGGAGGCGCACGCCTCCGAGCGAGAGTGGCCGAGCGCCGATTCTGGGCAGTACCTGCAAATCAGTGGGTTCAAGGGATTGCCTTGACCCTAAATAAAAATTCTTTCCCTGCAGAATTTATTAGCACAGAAACATGGAATTGAAGGACGAGATGAGAGGCGGGTGATTCTGGTAATTGGGGTCGGACGCGCGCGCTTTAGGCCAAGAAGGCCATAGGCGCGCGCATCCACCCTTTTACCAGTGTTCTCTCCATACACAGGAGGTGAGCAGGAAGGGAAGGGTTGCCCACGTAGCGTAGCTACGTTACGCGCGCACGCGTTAATAGTACGTGTGCGTATAAAATAAAAGAACACCAAAAGTAAAAACGCAATTTTAACCCTCTAAATCATCCCAGCGGAGTCGCCACTGTAGATACCCCGGGAAAGCCCACTACTTGGCTGGAGCGGTGGAAGGATCCTAAGATGTCTAACTTGTTTTAATTGTAGAGTCGCCACCTATGTTATTAAGGGAACATAAGAAAAACCTAAAGAAAAAAGCCTATTTTCTATACAAAACCAGAGATTTGGGAAAAGACGGGTTCGGGGTTAGGTGACGGAGTGGGAAGTACTTAAAACCCACTCCGCCCGCTTACGCGGGTCTTGCTACTATTGGTGTTCTAATGCTAAATGTCTTCAAATAATACGAGAAATGTGCTAACAATTGTAAGGGAAAGAAAATGGAAATAAAAAGATAAATTGTTTTATTATATTAATGCTTAAAAATTACATGTCAAACTATTCTAACAATTACATTGATATGAAATGGGGAAATTAAAGTAGAGTTCAAATGTAGGAGATAACCTTAACCAACTTTAATGTAATAAATTGATTAGTTGGTCATGTCCCATTTGATGGGGATTGCATACATTGACTAAGACAAGTAAAATAAAAAAAGAAGAATTAAGTGCCTTTCAGAAAGGAAGAACTTCAAACTTGACTTGAAAAAAGTTTGTGTAGAGTTTTGTTGCTTGAATAGAATTCTTTGTCAAGAACTCTTGGAGAGAAATGTGTATAGTGTGTTTGTGAGAAGTTTCAAGTCCTAGAACTTGTGTATAGTTTTTGTAGAGAAGATGAAGTTGGGTCCTTTGAAATGAATCAAGAATATCCTTTTTATAGGTAAAAATAGGAGGAAAAGGTTGGAGGGAAAAGATGATCATCCATGTGAAATGGAATTGACCAATCAAAAATAAGATAAATAAAATAATAAATAAAATAAAATGAAATAAATAAATAAATAAATAAATAAAAGAAAATCAAATAAAATAAAAAGGAAATATTTTATTTTGATGAAAAGGCTAGAAGTGTGGGATTGGGAGTTACAAACCTAGGGGGATGAACTTTGAGGAAAAAAGAGGTGTTGTGTGATATCAAGAAGAGATGTTGTAAATAAGAAAAGGGAGGGGAAAATGGTGCAATCCGTTACTGCCATAATGGGAGGCGCGCGAGTCCGGCTTTAGGGGCGAGACGTGCGCGTAGCCCACAAGCAGTGCCGGAGGCGCCCGCCGATGGAAAAGACAGAATGACATAAATGACTCTAAAGTTAACTCTGTTATGCAGTTTAGTCCAAAACAACGGAATCAGTTAGATAACTCGGGTGCCACGAAGATAAAGGCGACATGATGACCTGAATCTGTGCACTCGGTGGATTATCCGGAGTAGGGTGTGCAGTGTGACACGGACTAGTGGTAGTGTGCAATTAAAACACGATTTTTATGATGAGATGCAATGCATGAGAGAAGTCTACTAGCATGACAATTCATAGTAATAGTATTTAAGCATGAAATAAACATAAGCAGAGCAGATCTACAATATTTAAGCATGCTATGAACACAAAAAACCTGCAGGAAATCGTTAGAATCAGATTTGCAGATAAGGGAAGCTGCACGGCTAGACAGCGGGCGTACGGGGCAGTAGCAGGCATACGGTCTAAAGTTGCAGAAACACCAGAAATTGCAAAAGTGCAGTTTTTTTAAGAAAAAGAGTGCGCGGGGCAGTTAGAACATACACAAAATCATGAAGTAATGAAAGTCAGACCCTCTTAAGTTTGAAAAAGGTTTTCAAAAACAAAGTTCCCCAGCGGAGTCGCCACTGTGAATACGCGTGATTGAAATTGAGAGTCGCCACGTTGTTTTATTTGTAGTTAAAACATTGAGAAAAACCATTTATGAGAATAATAGGGTTCGGGGGTCAAATTACAATAAGAGAAGAATATTAATGTGATCACTCCTATTTCCCGACGAATCGGTCTTTCTATCATGATCAATGTGTGCATGTGTTAGTGTTTGAGACCGAATCCGAGGATTGCCTACATTCTTCTCATCGTGAGAAGCTCAGGTCAACGTAGTTCATTGATGAATTAAGAATAGGAAGATGAAGCGGGATCATGCATAAAGAGGGGGAGATTAGGGTTAGAAGTAGTTCCTAGATCATATTAGGATTGGTGAAACCCTAAGATCATCATCGGCTATGTTATATGCACATAATAGGGATTAAAACCTAGATCTAGTATGTTATGTAGAATAAGTCTTAGATCTAGCATAATAATAAGAACATCATGAAAACATATGAATGAACATATAAACATGAAGATCGCTACCCTAAATATAGCATATATTATGAATTTAGACTAAGAACATGAAGAACATATGAATATGGATGCATAAACATAATGAAAACATGCATAACATAGATCTAGCCTAAGAACATAATAAGAATATAATAAGAAAAGTAAGAAGAGTTACCTTGATCGGCAAGAACTATGATTGAATCCTCTTGATGATTCGAAGAGGCTTCGAGGGTGCCAGAAAGGCTTAAACTTGGAGTTTTCTCGTTTGTCTAGACTCTGAAACTCGCAGAATGAATTGTGTCCCTGATTTGTGAAGCTGAGGACCCTATTTATAGGAAAACGAGGTCGAAGGATTGGCCGCCCGGCCAACCGCGGAGGTTGGCGTGGTTCCCAAGGTTGCGATTAGATTGGACTCTGGAGAACTCCTAGATAACGTCTATCTTCGGGGATAATCTGATCAGGCGTAAATATCTTCTTATATGGGTTTTTTGGGAAATTCCGGATAAGTCATGCGCAATTGTAAATACCTGTGAAGTCCCTGTGAGTTCTGAAATGCCTAAACAACTCATTTTCAGGCGGGTACCAACAGTATGATACAAGGAAAAGATGAAACGGCTGTTAGTTCTTCAACAATTGTTATTTTTTTTTTAACAAGGTGGTTCATTTCGTTAATGAAATTTAACGTCATCCAACATGGTTGCATTATTTGTAACCCGACATAAAAGTATGTTTCATTATGTTGTTAAAGACGAGTAGGTTACCTTTGTGTAACCAAGAGTGTAGTACGTTGCATTGGTTTGTAATTATCTCATATAATAATTTGTGGTAGTATTTTGATGTAGTTAATATTCATGATTAATTATTATGATTAAAATATTAATTGCTAGGAATATAGAAATGTTACTACTATTAGAAAAGATAAGGCTACAGCGAGAAAATAGTCAAAAATGGTTTGAAAATGCAGAATTAAAAATGATATTTTCTCTATTTTTTAATAATTTGATTGAAATAGTTGAACAATTATGTTATTTATTCCAAAAAAAATTATGTAAAACAAAACCCTTAATATAATTAAATAAAATGTATACCTATAATAATTAGTGTGTATAATTCATCTTTTTTTTGGATGTCTTCCATTTAAAAATTTGGAGGAGCCATGGCAACTCTGTTTTTTATTTTACTTATCCTCTAGGTGAAAAATAAATAAATATTTTTCCTATAAAAAATTAATATAATTATATATAATTTTGCATAAGAAAATTCCACCTAAAGTCATTATTTTTTTCGTTCTCAGATGAATTAATTAAATTTATAAATTCCTTTTTGTTCAATATTTTTGTATAATGAATTCACCGTTAAGCTGAATCAATTAGAGTCCATATTTTATTTTTGTTTTATTTTATTTAATAGATAAATTTATAGAATGATGACGACATTGTAACAAGTTATTAAAAGTAAAGTTCATAGCAATCTTAAAGAAACCGTGCATCACACTGGCGTTAATTTAGCTTTAAATTTCCAAAATTTACATTTAGGGTGTCCCATTTTAAATTTTAAAACTTAAAAAGGAAAGTTTTTTATAATTTCTTTATTTGTGGGCTCACATGTCATATTCACAACAATTATCAACTAACCATTTTTAGCCCACTTTTTCTCTCCTACCAAAATATCTACATTTATAATACATCATTTTTTATTTATTTTGAACCTAATTTTTTTTTTTTTTTGAAGTTTAAATTGGGACAAAAGAGTATTTATTTGCCCAATGCAAACAGAAGAAAAATTAAAATCACGAATAAAAGAAGAAAAAGTAATGGACACTTGTTTGTTGTCCCATACACTGACGGAAAGGTCAGGAAACGTACTTAACGGCGTGTGGTCGTGTACTTGTCTTTTTTTTCTTTTTTTTTTTTTTTATGACTTTAAATTTTATTTTTCCTCTACCCCGTCAATAATTTCTCATTTAACGTCAAACATCTCTCTCTCTCATCTCTCCGGAAGTTTCCGGTGGCCTCCCAACCACCCATTTCTCCCTCCTGCCGCCGTCAATCTCCACCGCAAGCGGTGAAGCTTTCTGCTGCCGTTGAACATCATCGAATCAAAGAGAAATGTTTGATTTTGGAGATGAATTGATAATTGAAAGCTACAGAATACCATGGCTAATTTGGATCCAGCTAGTTGTGATGATTCTACTCCTTCTTCTTCTCTACTCTCTCAGCATCTCCCCTTCAGATCTCTCCCTCAACTCCTCCTCCACCACCGCAAACGCCGCCAACCGCCACCCACTCCTCTCCTCCACCGCTAGGCCTTTGTCTCGTTCCAAGGTATGTAAACCCTCAATCACAACTTTTAGTATATTTTAATTTATAAGAATTTCATTTATAATTCCTTTTTTGTGTGTGATTTGTTTCTTCCTGTTTGAGTTAGATATGTGATACACAGAGTATACCATTTTCCTCTATACTAACTAATAAAAAATAAATCCCACTTCGCATTTCTAGTCTAATTGTTTGACGGTTTTCATTTCTTTTTGAATTTTTATAAATTTGATTTTTTTTTTTTTTTGACATTTTTTGAGAAATTATGTATATTTAAAGTAAAGGAGGAGAGAGATTGAGTAGAAGAGAATAATAAGTTGATTGGTGTTGTGAGTATAAAAGTAAAGTACGAGAGAGAATGAACGAGGGAATAGTAAAAATTATTTACCATTATTGGAGGTGGACATGTGATCTGTGATAGATTAAAAAATAAATGTTGAGTTATACTCTGGGACGGAGGGAGTAGTAGAAAATGAGTTTACTAGAAATTTAGATTGGTAAAAGTAAGTGTACATGTTTGAGTTGTCAAATGCCACTCTACTTTTAGGAAATAGAGATTAGGCCAAAATACATTTACCCCCCAAAGTATCCACCGAATCCCACTTTGCCCCCAGCGCCAAATTTGTCCCACTTTGCCCCCCAAAGCTTCAATTTGTCCCACTTTCCCCCAGCTCCAGACTTTGCACCCCAGCACTAACGAATGTTAGAAAATTTAACAGAATAGGTAACGATTGGACTATTTTGTAATGCTTATTAGTTTTTAAAGGTCAAAATGCAAAGTTTCAAATATTAAGTACTAAAATTTATTTATTTTTCCAAATATTTAACATTATCTTAAATCTTAAATAATTAATAAGTCTTGAAACTAATACTAATTTTATGCTAATTTTTTTTTTTAAAAAAATATGAAATTATTTTTTTAATAAAACTAAAAATTAAGTATGTTTTTTTTATTTTTTAATAAAAATATTTAAAAGAATATTGTACTTTTTTCAACAAACAAAAAAATACAATATTTTTCTAAAATAAAAAAAGGCTATAATGTTTTAATTTTTTTTAAATAAAATTCTTACAAAAATTACAATTTAAAATTTTTATTTTATATTTTTTAAAAATATAAATAAAACTTTACAATGTTTTTTTAGAAAAAAAAATCTTTATTTTTTAAATATTTTTATTTAAAAAATAAAAAAAACATACTTAATTTTTAGTTTTATTAAAAAAATAAATTTCATTTATTTAGAAAAAATAATTTCATATTTTTTTAAAAAAAAAAAATTAGCATAAAATTAGTATAGTTTCAAGACTTATTAATTATTTATGATTTAAGATAATGTTAAATATTTGGAAAAATAAATAAATTTTTAGTACTTAATATTTGAAACTTTGCATTTTGACCCTTAAAAACTAATAAGCATTACAAAATAGTCCAATCGTTACCTATTCTGTTAAATTTTCTAACATTCGTTAGTGCTGGGGTCAAAGTCTGGAGCTGGGGGGGAAAGTGGGACAAATTGAAGCTTTGGGGGGCAAAGTGGGACAAATTTGGCGCTGGGGGGCAAAGTGGGATTCGGTGGATACTTTGGGGGGGTAAATGTATTTTGGCCGAGAGATTATTAAAAGATCAAAAGAAAATAAAAAATGAATTTAAAGATTTGAGTAATCGAATGCCACTTGATTTTGTTGTGGACGAGGTAGTATTTCATCAATTTGATGAAGCAATGTACAGCTCCAATAGCTAGTTGTACAAGCCGTTGAGCATGTTTGCTCCGTCAACGTCAAATGTTACCCCGTCGATTAGCTTTTTTTTTTTTTTTTTTTGCTTTACTTTGATCACACTTAAAGCTGTGTTAATGTCGTGACTTATAAAATAAGATTGTAAATGCTATCAAAAAGCCAGTATTAGCATTACTTAAATTGTTGTATTAGTATTACTTTAATTGTTGCGATAACTATTAGAAAGTGACTTCCCTGTGCTTAATAAAACTAAGTACTCCCTCTGTCCCAAAAAGATAGTCCCTATTTTTTCGTTGTTACTACGAAGGAACTTTGAGTAATAATTAAAGCTGCTTTTAATTATTCTAATGAAAATTCAAAAATTGTTATTGATACACAATTATAAATACTATTAATACCAATTTTTAGATTCACATTTAGATAATTAAAAGTATCTTTAATTATTGCTAAAGTTCTTTTGTAGTAACAACGAAAAAAAATGGACTATCTTTCCGGGACAAAGAGAGTAAAATAATAGAAAGGTCACTACCGGATTGGTCAGATGGATAGGCAGATAGCTTTGTTTTGTAATCACAAATGTGGATCTGAGTTCTAAAACAAATTTTCACAAAAAAAATAAAATAAAAAAATGGCATAAATGTTTTCACTTTGATTAATTGGCGTGAACTAAATCATGTGAAAATCGAGCCTCCTGCAATATTTTGTTAACAAAGTTGGGTATGGTCAAATGGGGGACCCGGAATCGCTCCACCCATTTTAGCTTCACCCCTCCACCCAACGGCTCAGATCAAGGCCACATAGGCGAGCTCATCATCTGTGCGGCTAAGATGATTTCAATTTTTTGTGGGTCCTACCGAGCTCGGACACATCTCATCCGTCGAACACAAAATCCAATGAGGTGGCTCTAATCGGAGCCATTGGGTGGAGCAGGTGGAGCTAACCGCTCGGTGGAGCGGCTCGAAATCCGTCAAATGGGCTACTCTGTGCATTCATCTAGACGACAATTCTTTGTACCAAGTGCATGTGTGTTTTAATTTAGTGGGATGGTAAAGTAGAAGAACCGCACGGTTTTGTTGAATGAATTTGTTTAAATAAGCGTGGAGAATAGCTTCGATAAGGACCTTATTTGGTTGGTCTATAATATTAAAGAGAAAAATGTACCGACTTTCAATTAGGACAAAAGCGTATTTATTTAAGAAATTTCCATTAATTTTCTGTTTTATGTAGGCTGATGTGACATATAATCAAGCCAATAATTCACAACCCATAATTATTTTATGGTAGGCAATTTTGGTATGCATACATCTATATGAACTTTTATTAATAGATAATAATGTTATATACAGTTGGCATGTGCTAAGCAAATTAATTCAGCAATAATTTTTGAACACCTCCCCCACCCCCACCTCACCTCTATCCCACTACCTCCCCTACCCCCTCCCCAACACCACCATCACACCTCCCTTCAAAATTTTTCTCATAATAATTTTTTTCTCATATTAAATTATTTTTTGCTCATATGAAAATATTTTCCGGAAAACATTTTCCTTAGATTTACCAAACAACCAAAAACATGTTTATGTCATTTTCTGGGAAATCATTTTCCGGAAAATGTTTTCCCCCAAACAAACGGGACTGTCCTAACTTGCTGGATGATTCAGATCTGCAGCTCTTCCTATGTGTTTATGTACTCCCTCCGTCCTGTAATAAATCCCTCCTATAATAAATATTGCACTTTCCCTATTCTTTTTTAGAGTGTACCAAAAAATGTTGCGTCTCTAAATAAAGAAATAATTTTAGTTCAATTTTACCCTTGTACGAGCAATGTATAAAAAATAAAGTCCTTGAAATATATCACATGTAATACGTTCTTTGACTTGCATAATGACAGTTTACATAATTGTCTTTGAAAAATGCAGAGTTTTTCACCAAAGTTGGTGCGCCATTACTCCGATATGGATCACAGTTAAAAAGTCTGCGTATTTTGTCAATTTAAAGTGTACTTATAGTTTAACGTTTTGAATGCTTTTATGAGAAACTCGTAGAAATATAACACATGGAATAGCTTCTATGATTTAACCAGGTTGGAGGAAAGCAAATCAAAGAAGCAGGACCTAGCACAAGCAGAGAAGGCCAAAGAGCGAAAAAACAAGACTCCTCCCACCAACAGAGAGGAGAAGGCGTTCGGGATTCATCAATGAAAGGTGATGTGAGCCATGGTTTGGTATATGGAGAGTCGTACCACCCGTGCAATTTCATTGGCCTAGCAAAGAAAGCGTTTCTCAAGTGTTTGGGTTTGGGTTCTGAACCCGAAAATCCCCCTCCCAGAAACAAACAGAGAAAAGATGATTGATTGATGTAATGGTCAGTAAGCATTTTATTGGGCATGGAATAATTTTGTCCAAGAAATGTTGAATTGTTGTTGTAACAATGTAGAACATGTACTATATATGAGTATCACGTCAGGCTTAGAATGTAACTCACCTCGGACTCAGATGCTAATGCACTATTCTTTCTAATCTATTTATTGAAGATAAGTTGCACCAAACTAGTAATAAAGTCATTTCCCGGCCATAGTCCTTTCGACGATTCAATACTAAGCATTGGCAACGGCTGTCAAGGGGCAGATCCAACAGTTTCCACTCTGTTCAACACAAAAAAGTTTACAAATGAGTCTAAAACATAACGGAGAAATGATAATTTAGGGTCCAAAGTTTGGGGGGTGTGGGCTAATAGGGGTTTGATGTATCAATTTTGTCAATTTACGGTCCAAAATTGCAAAAGTAGTGCAAGTTTAGGGTTTTTTAGCGATTTTGTTAACAGAATCCAGTTAAGTCACACGTGCTTTGCACATGGACATAACTTGAGTTTGTTTGATTAGTTTTTCATTTAGAACCACAATAAAATAAAAAGTATAATTTTTAAAATGAAGAAAGTGTAAAAAAATTACATTCCAAAACCACTTTATTTTTTTACCGGCCCAGGGCAAGTTCCATGAATTTCCGGCCCAAGGCTGCTGCCCGTTACTAACCCACTGTGGAGAACCATCAAATTGTGGCTGTGAACCGCCACGACCAACACCCTGCCTTGGCATCCCTTGAGGAGTCCCTTTGCCGCCACCCCTACCTGAGCCATTAGCCTTTTTACCTCCATTACGAGTCTTTGAACCACTGTTGTTAGACATCGGCGGCGGAACAGGAGGAGCCACCGAGAAAGAACCATAAAGACTTTTACAATATTTTCCTTACTTTCTCATCCATCAAACTATGTATAAATACAATACGAGTATGTATAAGAGATAATTAAGGGATGAGAATCGATCCCATAATCAGAGGAGAGGAGAGGAGGAAACCTATTTCTATCAAAATACTAACTACAAACTAGGACGGAGATTATACAGAATACTCCCTCCGTCCCACCTCACTTGACACCCAAGAGGTGGCACAATAACTAAGGAAAAATAATAAAATAAGGAAAATGTGTGGTAGAAAATGAAGAGAGAAAATGAGTGGGGTAAATAGTAGTGTTGGTTGAATAAATGAGTGGTGGAAAATGAAGATAAAGAATAAGTGGTGGGGTAGAGTGAATATAAAATTATAAAAAGTAGGCTATTTTGGGAAGTGTCAAGTGAGCTGGGACAGACCAAAATGGAAATAAGTGTCAAGTGAGCTGGGACAGAGGGAGTATATACCAAGATATTATCACATATTGTGATAATATTCTAACATGAAGCCCCCCTTTTTTTTTTCTTCCAGAGAGTGGCAACAAATAACAAGTGATGAGTTGAGAGTGTCCCGTGGCAGTTTAAGGATGTCGTAACATGGCGGTCCTGAATGCTTAAAGAAGACGTGCTGCTGACATGAAGAATGTTTCTACCACTGCTGTTAAAGCTAGAGGAAAAGCTTGAACTCGTTGTCTAAAGTCAAAGTTTCGCAAAGTGGAAGAGTTAAAAGAAGCCATTAGAGATGCTAAAACTTGCGCGGTCCAAGAATATGAGCGGATCAAGGTTTAATATTTACATTTTCCCCTTCTCCATAAGGTACAAGTACCAACTGCTGGATGCTTTCGTCTCTTTGATGTTGTAGATTGATTTTTACGTGGTACTTGTTTCTTGTTTGATTTTCTTTCAGATTGGCTTCCTGAAAGTTGGATGTTAATTTTAGATAAAGGATTGTAATGTTAGGTATAAGATATTAGTTGCCTGGTGATGGCACGTTTTTCGTGTGGGAAACAGAGATGTATTATACTTGTGTCGAGTAGGAAATGGCACCTTTTTTCGTGTGGGAAACGGAGATGTATTGTATCGAGTCGGAAAAAGATATTTGTACGCCATTAATGGAATGTCAAACTACATTTCATGTTCCAGGTGTTCATTGCAGCTCCCTTTAAATTCTACTATTGCCTGCATGGTCAGATTTAGGTTTTCTGTTGTTCTAAAAATCGGACTTTCGGGGGTGTTATTTTATTTAATTCTGGTTATATTTGCAGGTTTTGAAAATGAAAGACTCAAATTCATTTGTTATTTTCTGCTCATGATCAATCGACCATGGCACAAAATTAATTTTATACGCATGGCGCCGTTTGCGAAGTAAATCAAAAATACTAGATAAGTGTCATTTGTGCCCTACAACTCACTTTAAATGTAACAAATAAAACTACTCGTTAAGTTGTCATCCAAGAACTAACGAAAATGCTGGCTAAACTACTTATTTTGGTCATTTCATATAAATAGGTGGAAAAAGGTCAAGCGAAATATAAACCTGAAACTATGTCGCTGCAATGACAAGAAAATAAAAAGAAAAAATTAACTGAAACATGATATTGGCTATAAAACAGATTACTTTACATAAGCAAAAATCCATACACAGAGAAAAGATGATGAGTTGCACTGACCATGGACCATACCTATGATTTAGACCGGGAACTGAAGTAGCCAAAGGCCATTCTGGTAAATTTGGTGAGCGTTAAAAACATTTGCAGCATTGCACGACCCTTCACAATGCCTTCCCGTATGCCTCTTGCAGTCCTAGCTATCACTGGTCCTTCTAATTCGTTTCCCACTAGGACTACCTCCTGCATTGATGCTAGTGCAAGTAAAAATGAAGTAAAGATGATAATTCAAGCTGCAAACCGTTCTCCCTGGTTGAAATAACAAAATAATACCCCCTCCGTCCCAAAATAAATGTCACATGTCACTTGTAAACGATTTTAAGGAAGGTGCTTTACTTGTTTGTGCATTGCTTGTACAATGATACAAAATTGCACCCAATCTCTTTCCTTACTTAGAAATGTGACATTCATTTTGAACGGATCAAAAAAAGAAGGGAGAACTCCGTTTTTGTCCATCGTACATTGGGTCGTGTTTCACTTGTACCATCAAACTTTATTTTTTTTTCATTTTTACCATCGTACTTCAAACAATGGTGTCATTTTATACCAAATTCGATATTTTATACCCAAATTTGTTTCAATTTTACCATTGTACTACAAACAATGGTGTCATTTTACACCCAAATTTGGTATAAAATGACACCATTATTTGTAGTACGATGGTAAAAATGAAAAAAATAAAGTTTGATGGTAAAAGTGAAACACGACCCAAAGTACGATGGACTAAAACGGAGTTTTCCCAAAAAATAAAATGCGACATTAACCTGATGGAGTCCTGTTGGTTATCCGGCGCAAACTTTCTTCTGCCACACGGACGACTCGAGTGGAGCTTTTAACACCTTGGGTTATCCCTTGACTACGGAACAAACAAACCAGATGACACGTATAATGAATTTCCAACCGAGTTAAACAAGTAACCCTGAAATTGCGTGGAAGAAAAATAATGTATCATGCTAACCCTATATCACTGAGTTCCATGGTTAGGTCACTGATTTCCATTCCAGATAAACGAATTGCAGCCATTGTGCCAGGAAGCTCTTCCCTTGTGACATCAAGAAGCTTTTCTACTGATTCTGCTGCTCTCTTAAAAGCCTTCATCCACGAATCATATAGTCATGTTAATGCATAAAATCATTCCTTGAGAGGGTTTAATTTGTAAACAAAGGTCTTGGTCCTTTCTTCTATTAAGTTCTCAAATTAAATATAATGAAGAGCGGAAAAAAAATACTACCTCCATTCCAAAATAAATCGACTCACTTTTCCATAGGGTTTATCCCAAAAGATGGTCACATTCCAAAAAAGGCAATATCTGCGGTGAAATTTCAAGGTCTAAGCAAGTAAAAGCACCATCCATAAATAGTTTGACTTGACAAATGAGACATTTCTTTAGGGATGGAGGGAGTATCATCTTATTGGAGGAAATATCTTTTTTCACTACTTGATAAGGAAAGCGAAAATGTATAAAACATGAGCCCTTTATAGTTTATATTGCAAAAATGAATGGTTAGTGATCAAACAAAATGTATCAATCGTACAAGGAAGACATTTGAAGAGACAGGATAACAAACCAGAAGTGTAGGAATCGCAGCACAAAAGAGCAGAGTTGCGGAGATTGCTGTCTGCAAAAGAGAGCATCTGAATGAGCAACAACAAAGGTAGTACTACAAAAATAGTTCTGAATTTCCTCTGTTCACTTGCAAATACTCCCTATGTCCCAGACCAATGGGCACAGTTTGACTTTTTTGGTCAACTAAGTCGATCTTTGACCATAATTTTATGAATATCTAAATATTTCTATGAAAATCTAAAAATTGTTATTGTTTCACTATTAGAAATACTATTATTAACAATTTTTAGAATTGTATAGAGATATCTAGATATTCATAAAATTATGGTCAAAGATTGACCCAATTGACCAAAAAAGTCAAACTGTGCCTATTGGTTTGGGACGGAGGGAGTATTACTCAATCATCTATTGGTGCTTATGAGTTATGACAGCATCCAAAAACCATGTCTACACTCTAGAACTGACACAAGTAATAAGCTATCGCCATCGAAAACATGATAAATCTCAAAAATATAATTACTGAAATAAAATAACAATAATGCAAAATTGTATCCAATCATTCATATAATCACGGAAACTCATTTCAGAAAGAAGGTAGCTACAAGTAAAGCTACAACCTTATGAAGTTTGCTCGACATATAAGACTATATTTGCAGGATGAAGGACGTCTAAAAAATTAAATGCCACATTCCCTTACCCCTCATATAATTAAAGCTTGGAAAATAAATATTACAATGAGCATTATTCCCGGCCTTGTTCAAATAAAAGGTGGTTAAACTTCTAATACTGTAGGGCATACAAAATCAAAAATACAACCTTGAAACCCTCTATAATGAGTTCTGATAAAATCCACAAAGTTAATATGAATTCAATATCAGACAAGGAAAACTCTTCATTTTTTTTTAATATATGAATATAATTTTCAGCCTAGTTAATGAATTTCCAACATCTTCATTCAACAAACACCTAATATTCAGCTGTAGGAACTGTAAATAAACTACTATATCCAATAAAGACTATCTTCCTTTCAGTATTTTGAATCAAAATTTAGGATTTCTCAGATATCTAGTTTCCTACAATGTCTCAGTACAAATACTCCCTCTGTCCCGCAATGATTTTCTCATTCGCCATTTTCCATTGTCCCAAAAAGTTGTTCTCATTTCTACAATGTAGGCTTAAATGTGCATAAACACAACATGGCTAGCGAAGCAAACGTTCATATCCTTAAAAAGTTTGAATAGTCAAACGTGAGACGGATGGAGGACAAAATTATTACACTCGATATTTTCTCTCTTATTTCTCTGCAATGCTGATCCATGTTCATATTTTGAGAAAAATACACAAACGAATATGCAAGTCTTAAAATTAACACCACAGAAAAAATTTCAATAAACATAAAAAGTAAACTTAGACATGAACAATTCAAATTCAATTCAGAAACTACAAAATTAAAAGGACAGAGAGAGATTACAGCGCAGGCGATGAAATTGAGGATGAGGAAGTGGCGTTGGGAGAGTGTCCATTTCGAGAACTGAATCGAAAGGGGCGGAGATCCGACGGACGTAGTTAAGTTGGAGGTGGAAGTAACGGAAGTAGTAAACGACGCATTGTCAGGCTTTGTCAAACAAAGTGAAACGAAGCGCCGGTTAGGTAAAGAGATGTGCGGTGTAAGGCGGCGGCGGCGAGAGGTGGCGAATTTGTGGGTGGAATCTAGGTTTAGCTCAGGTTTTGAAACCTGCAACTTAAGCGTGCTTAACATTTGTCAAATCTCTCTCTCTCTCTCTCCTCTGAGTTGTTGGTTTCCCGGAGAAGACATACGAAGCAAACAGCTCTCACTACTTCCGTTTCTCCACCATCGTAATCTCCGACGGATTATTGCCAACATAAAGGGTAAATTTGTCTTTTCAACCTTACCCAAGTGCCTATTAAATCCACTAGTACCACAGACAGCCAATAAAATGTTGAGGTGGTCTCATAAATTAAATCCACTAGTACCACAGCCAATAAAATGTTGAGGTGGTCTCATAAATTTTTTAGGGCCGGTAAAAAATTAGAGCCCGTCTCCTGTGCAACCGCCTCACGGCGTGCGACGGCGCCGAGCCGAATCGTTTTTCTTTTTCTTTTTTGAGATTTTTTTTTTTGTCAACCCCAACTTTTTTTCCTTTCAACAAAAGTAACACTTATTATAACGAAATGTAACATTTTTTTTCTTCAAATGTAACACTTTTTTTTCTTCAAAATGTACCACAATTTTGATGCAATATATTAAAGATAACATAAAGATTGACAACTAAACTAATGTCACACTTTTTATAAAGGAATGTAACACTCTGTTTTTCAAATGTAACACTTTTTTTTCAAAATTAACATAAGATTAACAAACTAAACTAATGTTACATTTTATAAAAAATGAATGTAACATTTTTTATCTCAATTGTAACAGTTTATATTCTTAAATGTAACATTATATCTTAAATGTAACAATTGAAATTGAGAAAATAACAATTGAAATGCAAACCCAATTTTTTTTTGTAAAACTGTTGTTACATTTAACAGTAGAAAGTGTTACTTTTTGAAAATGAAATTGTTACTTTTATCAGAACAGAGTGTTACATCTTATCTAATGAGCAGGTGAGTAAAAAAAATTATTTTTTTTTTTTAAAAAAAATAAACCATATCATGACCTATGTAGTTTTATTCGTCTCGTCGAGACGAACACAACGGTATTTTTAAAAAAAAAAACTGAGTTATAAATCTCAAGATATAGCATTTTAAAGTTATTGGGGGTTTTTTTTTAAAGAAAACACGTGGCAACGCGCGGCTGGGTGAACCAGCGTGTGGCTCACAGCGCGCCACATGTCGCGCTGGGAATGGAGGAAAGGCGGGCGGGGTCGGGCGGGTTTGGCCCGCCTCACGCCCATGCACCGGTTGCATATAAGACTGTCAAAAAATTAGTGGTTCACTCTTTTTTTTAAAAAAAATAAATAAAGTTTTTTAAGTAGTATTGTTCATGTTACAAAGTGTCATTTATTTATATAAAGACTTATGAAAAAAGTTGTTTTACGGAAAATGTTAAAAAAACATTTTCGGAAAATGTTTTTTTACGTAAAAAAAATTCACTCTTTTAAAATAAAGTTTTTAAGTAGTAATGGGAAAAAAAATTCCGAAAAATCATTTTCCGTAAGTTATTTTACGCGAAACAAACGGAGCATAAGTGTCTTTCTAAAAGTAATACTATTCATACAAAAACAAATTGAAAACTCTTGATCAAGGACTCTTGACTAGCTTAAAATGGATAAATGGATTCACAAAATATAAATATAACGGTTACAATCGAATAATGACATGAGTTACATGCTAAAACTATTGTCTTATCTCTTTTCAACCACGAAGGAATTTACATCACGCAAACTAGGGGCACGGGAGCGCTAACGAGGGTGTGTTTTATTGGGCTAGGGGCATGGGAGCGCTAGCAATTGCCTCCTGCTTAGTGCCGGCTACTCTTTCTGTCTCTAAATAAATGTCTAAATTTTGTTTTAAGGAAAATCAGAAAATTTGTACGTTTCATACAATTTAGTGACAAAAATTCCTATATAATCATGTGATCCTTGTTCCATACATAGTTTTGCATATATAAAGATATTCGAGAAAAAGAATTTGGTAAAAAAAAAAGGTGTAAGGGCAGTTTTTTGGGGGGAAAAGTCAATCATTTTGAGACAAACAATTTTTCAAAAGGAACATTCATTTAGGGACAGAGGGACTAGTATTTAGCCGCCTGTATTTTGCCTACCGCTTGGTGACCAATTCAACTGTCAGGAGCGGTCACTAATTAGCCAAATCCCCCATATTTATGTATGGATGTACAGAATTGATCGTATATTTGTGAGACCCACACGAAATCAAATTAATAAAGAGTATTAACTATTAACTAAAAAAAGGGATATGTGACAAAATATTGATAGTGACCGCTAGCAGCGTCGCTGGAGTGGTCGACCGCACAGCATGAGTGACCGGTTCTGAATTAAACTAAGAATAGAAGTAAGTTGGGGCCAGGGATGGCAATTTGGCCGAACCCGATCCATACCGAAGGCTTTTCGATCCGAAAATTTTGGATATGGTATGAAAATTTCAAAACCCGATCGGGTTCGGACCAGTTTCGGTAGAACCCTCGACCCGCCCCGAATCCGACCCAATCCGAACCGATTATACTAAACTTATAGTTTTTTACTACTGCCCCCCTCATGTTCTGGACATATACACATCAGCCCTACATGTATATATAACAACAATTTTAGGGTTTACGCCTAATTTTCCAACGCCTAATTTTCCAACACAACGCAGACTCCTATCGCTCTCTCTTTTTCTCAGAGTTGTTCTCGTCTCTCTCTCTCTCCCCGCCGTTTCTTGCCCGTGATGCCGTCGCCGTTCGACTCCTCTATCTTCTCTCCTTCTCAACAAGGTCCAACTTTTACCCAATACGTAAAGCATAGATCTCAATTTTCGTCGAAAAAGACCACTAAATTTCTAAAGAATTCAACTCTTGTACTAAGGTAATGTGAAATTTCTAACTAATTCAGTTTGTCAATTCTATTATGAAGTTCATTTGAAAACAATTGTAGCCTTCTTTCTTCTTTTTCTTGATTCAAGAATTTTCTGAAAACTTTAAAAGAAACATCACAAAATTGAAAACGTCTGAGCAAATGCTCATATGAGAGCTGCAATGAGTTAGTAGAGTTCTCATGTTTAAGTCATGATAATGCTGTGATGGGTGTAAACATTGAAGATTCATTGTCCTTCCATTTTTTTTTTTATTTTGTTTGAAACACCTTCCAAACTCAGTTTGCAGCATCTAGTTACAAGGGGGGAAATTGACAACTTCAGATCGGGGCACAGATCAAGGAGCTTCGGATCGGATGGCCAAAACTTTCTAGTGTTCGGATCGGGGGGGGGGGGGGGAATTGACAACTTCGGATCGGGGCAGGGATCAAGGAGCTTCGGATCGGATGGCCAAAACTTTCTAGTGTTCGGATCGGGTTCGGATCAGCCTCATCCGATCCGAACCCGTTGCCATCCCTAAGTTGGGCAGTCCTCGTCCTCGGACAGCAGATATAAATGAGTAGGATAAAACTGGATTTTGAACCGCTTAAGCGAGCTCCTTTGCACGACACGGATTTCGCCCCCTCGCCTTAAGTTTGTGCTCGACAGATGAGATGAGATGTTTGTGAGCTCGGTGAGACTCACAAATTTCCGAATCGGTCTGTGTGACACACAAAATGAGTAAAACAATGTGATCAAATTGAGACATTAGGCAAAAGAGGAGCAAAGATTTGCTCGAGAAAACATGTCTGGATAAAACCCACTAATCATGTGTGTGTGTGTGTGTGTGAGAGAGAGAGAGAGAGAGAGAGAGAAACCAACCAAAATTTTTTTCACCTCGGCTAGTATTTACAAATTAATGCCCCCTGATTCCCCCTACAAAAATCATGCCCAGCTTCTTAAAGACCAGTTAGAGCAACTCCTCCCTCTAAAGTCTGAACCCATATACATTCTGACAGAACAATATACCATCTGAACATACATTCTATAAATATAAGTTCTACATATAACTAAAATTTTAACTTAAATACTTTCCTTTTCCTCCCGTCCTACACGATCAAGCCAACCAATCAGCTTCACTCCCTCCATTTCCATTCATGATGATCAACTCGCCAACCAGCCGACGTAAAAGTTGCAGAACCACCCGAAATGTAAAAAGACAAGAACGGCCCTTAGCAAGTCCTCGCATCATTCTGAATGACTTCACTTACTACAGAATTGCAAAAGAAGCATCGATCACAATTGAGGAGATGCCTGGATATGCAACCAAAACAGGATACATGGGAACAAGGTACAAATTTGGCATCCGACTCGGTTGCATAACATATGCAGCACATGGTATCATCGGTTTCTGCTTCTGATTCACTGCTCGGCCTTATGACTGGCTGTGATTCTAGTCGACAGATAAGGTGTTGTGAAAATTCCTCTAGTTGCTTGAGTTTCGCAAGATATGTATCTCCAGTCAAGTACCCACTCTGCCAAAGTGCAAAAAAAAAAAAAAAAAAAAAAAAAAAAAAAAAACTTGTTACTAAATGGTGGAAAGAGAACACATATCTGAAGCATAAGCTATACTCCCTCTGTCCCGTAACATCTTGCACTAGGGGTGACAGTGGTTTGGTCCAGACCACGGTTTGGGACCGAACCGAACCAAACCATACGGTCTGGTTCGGTTTTTAAGCACGAGTGGTTCGGTTCAGTCTCAAAAATTGGTAAACCGCGTGGTTCGGTTTGGTTTGTGGTCTGACCCCTTCAGATCAAACCAAACCAAACCAAACCAAACTAAACCAAACCACTAGACCGAACCGCCAGACTGAACCATCAGACCAAACCGCCAGACCGAACTATCAGACCGCATATATTAGTCATATTTTTTTTGTATACTGTATTAAGTAACATCCACCTGAAATATTTAAAAAAGACTACATTACATTAAACTATTCTTAAATCTCATTTTGCATCTTATTCAATATTCATTTCATCAAGTGTTATATTTGTTAAGGCACATAGTTAACAAAATTCTGATGTGTGTTCACTTCATTCAAATTCTTTATTCGTTAATATTCTTCTTCCTCCATATTTTCTATTTTCGACAAAGTCTAAACCATGATTTGAATCATCATTTGAACCTCGCTCTGAATGGTGGTTTGAACCACGGTCTGAATCACGGTCTAGACCACAGTCTGAATCACGGTCTAAACCGCAGTCTGAACCACATCATTGAACCGCGGTCTGAGCCAAACCGAACCAAACCATGGCGGTTTGGTTTGGTTCAGTTTGAACTTTTTTCGTGGTTCGGTTCGGTCTGGAATTTTCCCAAACCGATGACTGGTGGTTCGGTCTCTAAAATGGCCGAGACCGAACCAAACCGAACCATTTACACCCCTATCTTGCACCATTTCTTTGGACACGGGAATTGAGAAGAAAGTATACATGTTCAAAAGTAACGTGAGTGGAAAAGGGGTTGTGAGTATCATAAGTGGGTAGATTTGCAATTGCGCCCCACAATTTAAGTGTGAGTATGACAATGGGGGTAGGAAAATAAATATAAAAAAAAAAAAAAAAAAAATGGACATTTTAGGAAAGGGTGGGAGGGACACCCAAAAAGAAGGGTATTTGGACATCACTTGTACAATGGTAAAATTCACTGACAATATTTTCTTATTTAGAAAGGCAACATTTATTTTGGGATACACCAAAAAGGAAAGTGTGACATTAATTATCAGGGAATCATCACTTGGTCATCAAGATGTATACTCCCTTCGTCCCACCTCACTTGAGTCCTAAGAGGTAGGCACAACAACTAAGGAAAAAGAATAAAATAAGAAAAATGTGTGGTACAAAATGAAGAGAGAGAATGAGTGGGGTAAATAGTAGTGTTGGTTGAATAAATTGAGTGGTGTAAAATGAAGAGAGAGAATGAGTGGTTGAGTAGATTCAATATAAAATTATTAAAAGATGGCTATTTTGGGGAGGTCTCAAGTGAGCTGGGACGGACCAAAATGAAAATAAGTCTCAAGTGAGATGGGATGGAGGGAGTATATAATTAAGTATATAAGAAGAAATAAAAAGAAAAGGACAACTAACCCAATGAAACTCCAAGAGATACTGAAATCCGGAAAGAAGGGTATTTGGGCAGTCCATACTTGCAAATACCCCCACAATATCATTATGTTGTTTACCGTCTGTTTCCAGACTCGCGTCCAATAAATTCACGATGATGCCAGCTAGAGGCGCTAAAATCATGCTTTTGTTTACTTTCTCCGGAGGCTGACCAGGTCGTCTAAATGTCCTGCATTAAAAAGGTCACCGTTAAAGGAAATGGTCAGTATCTAACACATTGGACGAAGTCCGAATTACCACGATTTAAGAATTCCATGATAACAATCAAATTTGCATAAACTTTTGTATAAGTTCAATTGAGTTTGACCAATGCAACCAAAATGAGACTGTCTTTCTCGGACGGACAGAGAATATAAGATATGACTTCAAGCAGCCATTAGGACTGGAGTCATATGATATCTTCATTGCACAGGATTTAAGTGCATAACAAACTTATGAATACATATGCAGACGACTATGGTTGCTCCGTCTCTCAAAAAAGGATGGACTTTACTTTTCTTTGTTTAGGAGTCTTTACCCCCAGGTTTTCTATGTACTTACTTCTCTTGAGATGAATGGAAGTGTTCCAAACAAGAAAATAAAATAACTAATAGCAGGAATCTTTCAAGAAAAACTTACAAGTCAAAAATTTTAGGATCTTCCACTGAAGTCAATTGGTTGAGAATAAAGACAAACACCTCAATCAACCTTCGCAGGTTGGTATCTGCCCCTGATAGGAATGCAAGAGGGACTTCGCACGTGCAAAACTCCAATATCCTCGCGAGATTGCATGAGAGATCAAATATAATACCACATTTCCTCTTCTGAAACTCCATTAGCTGAAAGACAAAAAAAGAACGGATAGAATGTATTTAAGTGGTAAATAAGATATGAAGAGAGTAGAGAAAGGCTTCAGGGATCAAAGGTAGCAAAGTAGAGTCTTCTCTAGGCCTGGCCCGGCTCTTGGGCTGTGCATCCAGATCACCAGCACAGGGCCCCAAAAATGGGAGGGCCTCCAATAAAAATTCAGCCCATTATGCATAAGGGGTTTCTAAGTTTCTTTTACTCCGTTTCCTTCTGGGTGAAAACCAACATCGGCAAAATGATTGACGCTAACGCCTTCAATTCTCTCGCCATTAATTCTTCCTCGACAATTAAAAAGCCTCTTCCGTTCTAATCCTAATCTCTCCAGTTCCACAATTCCATTCGGTCGTTTGTACTTCTCTTATCTGAATATCCCTAATTCAGCAACATCTCTTGTTCTCGTCATCACCATCGTCGGAGTATCGGACGACCATCGTCGACATTCCTGCTCCTTGCCGGTTGCCAAAGTGGTGAAGGTAAAGAATTTAAGTCCCACCTCTCTGATTTTCATGATTTAAGATTTAGGGATTTAATTTTAGATTTGAAGTTCAATCTTGAACACCTTATTCTAGTTTTCTTAATTGAATCCAACTGGTTCCTAAGTTTATTTTTTAGGTTCTTGATTGATGTGGTTGTTTCTGAATTTAGAAAATATTGTGTTCATTTATGATTAATTAATTACAATGATCTGTTTACTTTTTTTTTTCTCAACAAAAGGGCCATCTCTTTCTCTTTCTCTCCCTTAGCGTTGGACCAAGCTACCAGCTATATACCATGGGATGGTTTCTTTTTAACCTACTGTAAGGTAAAAAAAAACTTGTACTCCATCTCATAATGTTGTTCCAACTTTTTTGAATTTGCTGTGCTTAACTTTGCAAAATTTAATCTTTATATAAAATTACTTATATATTCTATTTATTTTTTTGTGTATTTTTTTTAAAAAATTTACAGGGCCTCATATTCGTTTTAGCACCGGGCCCCTAAAGTTATTGAGACGGGCCTGCTCTAGGCTTGAATGTATACCAAGCAAATGATGCTCTACTATTAAAAAAGAAATCAGGAGGAAACTCAAACAAATAAATTAGTAACTTACACCACACTTATTATTTTCATTTGTTTGGGAAACAAGAGATGCTCGGTGGATAAGCCTAAAGCAACACTAAGAAAACTCGACTCCAACGACTCTAACCAATTTCGCTAAAGTTAAAAAATTATTGTTACCACCTACGTACTTGGCACAACATAAATAATGTGGAATAATAATATGAAGATAAAAAAAATATTTTCAAACCATAATTGCGTGCGTTGTCATCCTTCATAAATGCTTAAGAAAGTAAAGTAAACCATCATGCAAAGAGGTATTCTACATAATCATCAATCTATGGTAGTGGCTATTACTAACCAGATAATAGTTTGTACTTTCAGAACAATTTACCTTGAACTTTTCTTCCAGTTCCCGAATTGAAACTGAAAATTCCGTCATCGCCCAGCTGAGTGTATTAAATAGACGATTGAGAAATGTTGAAAATAGTTCCTCATCCTGAGTGCAAGCGTTCCGAAGCAAGTTCTTTGGAGATTATAAGGCCAAAAGCGGACAAAAAAGTAAGTTTTAACATTTTATATTCCCAGCAGCGAGGGTGCAAGGGGGGAGGGGCTGTACTAGTAGTCATCAAATTCAATACAATATTTCACCTGAAAAGTAATTGATGATGTAGAGGACTCTCCGTGCTTTGAATAACCGAACCTAGAACCCCTGCACAACCTCAAAAGAATATTCGTGACAGGGATCCAGGCCCGGTTATCAAATGCTGATAACAATGCTCTTGGCATGCTTTGAGTTGCTGCTTGATTAACCTCAAAAGCAGCCAGAAATTCCTTGTACTGTACCAAGACTGAAATTGATTGGAGAAGTAGATCTCTCAGTTCTGCACTTGATATCCTTGGATCATTGAAGTGGGTAACAATAAACGTAACCTGACAATGGGATATAGCAAAGTTAGCTTATAATTCCTTATTTCTTCTATTAGAAATGTGACACTTCTCGGACAGAAATAACTGGCGAGGACAACTTGTTTTTTTTTTTTTTTATTGGGCGGAGGGAGTAATACACTAATACTTCCTTTTTGAATTTGGCTCAAAAGTAGTGTCACATTTCCAAATCTAAGTTACAAAATTACATTACTTTTCCAATTTTTCATTTTGGAAACAGAATAATTTTCTTAATGCAGCACAAAGAAGAAATATAACCCATATAATTCAATCAGTTTGAAGAAAATATATTACAGCCAAGTATAGAATGTTTGACTATTGGAATACGACTTCTTATTTGAGATGGAGGAAGTCATTTATAGCAATCCACAGTAGCTTGGTCCTTCTAAGATTTCTCCATCCAGGAAGAGAATGGAAGGGGTCAATACTTCAATTATACCGTGCTACACCAATAATAAGGCAATACATAATGATACAACAAACTTCTGAACCTGCAGCAGTGTGGTGGTCTAAAATGCATTTTTCAAAAGATGAAACAGTTCTCAATATAGGGATTAATGCAAACACATGTATTGTTAACTGATAGTTCTGGACTTATTCTGATTTTTCTAAGCACCCATACTACATGCTAATTCAGTAGTCCATGCGGCGTATTATATAGGACTGTATTTTTCCACTCGTAGGCCCACGTTATGGAATTTGGGTATCAGTTTTTTCACAAACTTGAATCGCGATTTTGCATTATTTGAAAAAATTCTGGTTTAGTCAAGTATGCAAAACATTTGAAGAAAGAAACTGAACTAATCCCGTGGTTCTTTCAAGGCCCGAACGATGAAATGGCCAATATAGACTCTGGTAACTATGGGTCTCAATGTGCGTATGCTCTAATGTACATGGCTTTGTTTCAAGGATTTAAAACCAACTGAGGATCGCTCTTCCTAAAAAAACTCGCCTTATGAATCACTTCATATATGACTCACGTAAAACAACAGTCTCCTTAGAAAACTTAAAAGCGTAAGATTATATGAGAAACTAGTAAGACGTACAAAAGAAGTAAGCCCTCGGCTGATGAATATTCCAGGAGGCACAAACTGAGGATCACTCTTCCGCAACACATGGAAGCAGTCAACCTGCAAAAGGAAATATCAGCCTATCAACATATGGGAGTATACCTTAAAAGACATTGAAATGCATACAAGTAACTTAAATATGGCACAATATATGGCACAATAATAAACTCAATAACAAAATTAAAATTAGAGCCAAATTATATCCACAGATCAGGCATAGTTTTCACAATTCTGCCAAAATAGACAGACTACAAAATCTTAATTTCCTAACAAGCGCCCAAAATATGGCACAATAATAAGCTCATCATGTTTATTCCTTCATATTCACTCTCTTTCTCCCTCTTTATATCTCTTTTATTGGTTTTACAAAATGGTTTTACTTAAATATAATTAAGGCATTATCCATTACAAGCACAACTGTGCCTTGTTCTGACATCAATATTAATATTTATTTAGGAAAAAGAACACCAATTACTGGCATAACAATGAACTTCCTCAATACCCACAAGAAACAAGACAATAAAGTTCCTCTCATTAGTACCGTAATTGATAACAAAGGATCGAACAAGTATTTATATACCTAGATTCAATAGCAACTCTACCACAACTAAACTAAATAATCAAAAGTATTGTCAATACCCTATTAAAACAGACAAAATAATCCTACAGATTATCTCCGAATGAAGTTAATACAAAGTATCGAAGGAATAACTAAATGTCAATGCCTTCAATATTGCTTTAGCATTCCGCATTACTAGAACAATAATGAATTTCTTTTCCACGAAATGAAAGGTACAGAATAACAGGAAAGCATATCTTAGTTCACATAAACAAGGAAGATTTTTATTACCAGCGTTTCAACATAATATTCAGGAACGTAGCTGAAAACTGAATCCATCTTGCTAAGCACCAGGAGCAGTTGGACAATCCACATGCAGGCAGCATACATACCCCTTTGCTTCCATCGAGCAAATAGAGATATGCGGGACCTATAACACAGCTCAAATTAAGAAAAACAAATAGTATTGTGCTACACCTATTCAAACTTAAGATTTCCTCCCTCCGCCCCTCAATGAGTGTCTGTTGTATTTAATGAAATTACTAAATAATCCCTTGCCAATCATCATGCTGTATGTTTGCACTTGCAATTAGGACATGATCTGGTGAGATGATTAAGGAAATCCAGAATACTCCCTCCGTCCCATTTTAAACTTCAAAAATTTCCATTTTGGGTGTCTCATTTTAAACTTCAAAACCTAAAAAGGAAAGTTCTTAATACTTCTTTAATTGTGGGCCCCACATGTCATACTCACAACAATTACCAACTAACTATTTCCTACCCCCTTTCTATCTCCTATCAAACCATCTACACTCACAACACATCACCTTTTCTTAATTCTTGAACCCAATTTTTTTTTTTTTTTGAAGTTTAAATTGGGACGGAGGGAGTATATGTGACTGACAGTGATTTGAAAGTCAACTTTGAATTTCCCTCAAAGTTAAAGATGGGCACTCATTCAGGGATAGAGTGAGTAGTATCTAATAGCAACTGGAAATAAACATGGAAATTAGTAAGAAGTTCTGAGTATTCCAACTATTCATTGTAACAAAAAATAACACCACTGTATGCATGAGCCCATAAGGCATTCTATTATGAAAAAAAAAAGTGTCTATTATGGAGCAAAACAGCATTCTAATCCTTTTTCAACTAGGAAAGAGCAGTCCCTCAGAAACCTCACATAGCATTACCTCTCATAACACCACAAGCATTATGTCTCCTAACCAAAGAAATGAAGCCATCACAAGATTTTTTATCGGACCTCCTACTCTTAAGCTAGTACTTTTAAATTTGTAGTATCTTCCTGCAAGCATCCCAATAGAAAGCAGACAAGGGTGCTCTCCTTCACCCACTTAATTAATCCTAGAACCATGAAATCAGCTAGTCTCCTACACCAGGATCACCTTTTGCCATTCATTCAAGAGCCAGTCCACCTTGCCACTTTAATTGAGTGAATAAGAAATCAACATATTCTTGAGTATTGACCCTACGAATACAACCACCTTCTAGCTTCAAACATTGACTGATTGAGAAGACTTCAAGTACCCAAAACATTGTTTGACAAAGATTGCAAAAGGAAAGCCAGTCACCTATAGCATTCCTCCAATCTCATAAAACAACAGTATAACTAACATCTCTTGCATTATGCCTAGCACATGTAACCAACTTTAATAAAAGAGTCACCTAGCATTCCTACAATCTCATAACACGACATTATGAATAACATTGTTGCATAATGTCCAGCACATGCAACCAAATTTCATGATGCTCTAACATGAAGCACGTAATTGACCAAAGAAGCAGGAAAAATGCAGTCGTAACAGAAAGAACACATTAACTATAAGGGTATACAAAAAAATGTTTCAGACAATCATCTTACCAGGAACAAATTCTAACACATTCTATAACTTCTTCACGGTACCCACCACGAGATTCCTTCAAGCGTCTCAATGGCTCACCACTTGCTCTATCTTGTATTTGTTTATCAGTTTCTTCCAAAAGAGAGATTGACTGTGACTGATGAGCCAAGAAATGTGATGCCTAAAAAAAAAAAAAAAAGAATACTGTCAAAATACTGATGCAGCATCTTCAAGAGCAAACATGATATTACCAATATAATCCTCCGCCATCACATGTTAGCTAAGGCTTTTCACCGAGAAACAAATGATGAAAAGAATAAACTAATAGAGTCCAAGCTACCATGCAGTCATCATTTCGAAATTAACCACACAAGTCTACATGTATAAACAGAGTATGCCACTTTGGACTAGCCGAGGCAAGAAAGCTTGAGGTCTCTAACCACACCCTTGCGCTTATAGACAGGTCTACAAACACCTTGGAAGTTGGAACTACACAAAGAGGGTTGAATCATCTGGAGAGGGGGCAGCTACCATCAGACCCTTCATACTGGAGGATGACTAAGCCTACAGCACTATAGTACCATATAAGGGAGCAGCTTTGGGACCCTTACAGGTCTAGCGTAGTTGTATGTAAGCCACACATGCAGCCCACGTGGGACACATGTAACATGGTTACAAACGAGAAAGGAATAGTCCTTACCCATAGACACACTAGTACCAAAAAGGTTCCAAACGGATCATTAAGATGATCACAAGATAACGAAGGCTGGAATATCCCAGGTACGTTGTACCACTCATACACCATCTCTATTTGCTATAAACAGAGTTCTTGGCCCAATTGCCATGACATGAACTCAAAAAAATCTGTTGGTAAATACAAGAATTTGATGATTCTCTTGATGAAAGCTATCTCTATGCCTCTTTGTCACTGCAAATATTTCTAGAACTTTGACAAAGTGACCACACCATGATTCTATTCACGCTCTCCAAGTTTTGTGATTATTCTCTTCAACATAATGCCTTAAGTTACGATATTTCAGCAAATTATTCAGAGCAAAATGACAATCAATCGAAAATTGGAAGATATATTATAAGCAAAATAGCACAAAGGATATTTTTGTTTCCAGAACTTCCATCGCAGAGATAATAATCTAACCTGCTTAAAATTTGGTGCAAGTCCCAAATGATACAACAAAAGCATTGCGTCAAGAAGTTCCTCTTCCTTTAGTGTTGCTGACGCCAAACTAGTCTCAACAGCTACCGTCCTCACCGTCTGTACGGGCCGATAATCATACTCAGATTCAGACCGGTCACTTGTACTAGGCTTATCAGACATCTCATCATTCAAATTTCCAGTACTGTACTCTGCAGCCACCTGAGCAGATCTCTCAGGAAGGGAACTGCAGTGGCCCTGAGAACCTTTGGTTCTGTGCCTAAACGGAATCTTAGAAAGTCTTGAGAAGTTCACATCGTAACTTGAGCAACAACAAGGCTTCTGCCTACTAAGATGTGTTATTCTTGTTTCTTCATCATCCATGCACCCTTCGTCCCACCGGATTATGTCTGCTTCATGTTCGAAATTTACAGGATGATGTTTTACTAGATGATTGTATGTCCCTCCAAGTCTTGAGATGTCAACGCGATGCGGATCACTTTTCAGAAATAAGCTAATAGGAAAACTCTGTTGGCCGCCTCCATGAAGAAACCCAACTTCATGCCCAGCATTAATTTCAGAGCCCTTCATCCAGCCACTGATTCCCCCTATAGCAAATCCCTCAGAGAGAAAATGCAGTAAAACATTGAACAATGAAACAAGGACAGAGTTGCTCGATACTCCAGGAGGTGGTATATTACGATCTGCTCCCCGATTTTTAAGAAAAAGGTTTTGTAAAAATGTCCTGAAGACTGCTCCCGGCGACTGAGGTGGCGTTATGGGCGGAATAAATCGCATGACTAAGCAACACAGTTCCCTATGCTTCTCTTCAATCTGCAACCAGATCCATCGTTAGAGTAACTAGAAATACTGAAACAATTGTTATTCCATCATAAACTAAACTATTATACCTTTTGGTAGTCTGCACTTATGACATATCATAAGATAGTGATCCAACTCAACAATCAAGAAATGTCTCAGAAGTCAGAACAACAAATAGCATTCCAAACTACATCAGCATGAGATACATATATTCAAGCACAAGCAAGCATTATTCAATAAAGGTTTCATGTAATAGTTAAATGAGCAGTTTTGTCCAAAAACATTAAATAGAATTAGCGTCAGTAATACTTATAGCTGAATCCTGACTCACTCAACCTGAGTTATGTACCCAACTCATAGTACAGGCTCGTGGACCATGAGAAGAAGAAGAAAATATAATCTTTCTGCAAATCAAATCTGACATGCTTATCATGGCATCCGTCCACTACAGGTAAGTATTCAGGGTTTTCATTCATTTTATCATTCCTTACAAAGATGGAATTAGATTTTACTAAACAAATGCACAACTACGCAAGGATAGGTAATATGATTCAATCATTCAAGCACTAGCATCCACTCCACTGTTACCCAAACTCCAAATTTACTGCAAGCACGGAGATTGATTTATACTTTTTATACTGCTACTGTACAGCGGTAAAGCTGTATAAGATGGTGTACATATCCAGACATCTAAGATGTTTTAGTCACTAAGCAAAATAGGCACAACTCAGCCAACATCCTGAGATCTTATTACTTGCAGTTCAGCTCAAGCTGAAGCAGGGCCCATCTGACTTGTGAATTTACAAACACATAAATGAGCACTTATATAAACATATTGTCCAGTATTATTTAATGTAGCTTATAAGTTTGTAGAAAGAAGTTTATCGCACCTTATTAACTGCTTCAGACAAAGCTCTAGTAGTAAGCATCATGCTACTTTCATAAGATGAATCTTCACATGAACCAGGCCACCAAACTGAAGGCATCATACATTGAAGGTCATGCTTATTGGGAGTCTTCTGGAAAAGGAAATCTTCAAACAAGAACTCGAAAGCTGGCTTCTTCCACCAAAGTACCATCAATTCATCACGCCGAAACATGTGACAAGCCAATGCAAGATAGGGGTATGCACCTGAATATGGGCATTCAGTTAGAACGAGTGATGCCGTTGTACAACAATATGCGAGTGCATCAATGAGGTGCTCAAACAGCAATCTTGATCGTGGGAACTCCAGAAATAGATCAAGTACTCTATCCAAGGTTTTATAGTCATGAGGTGCATGTTCTCTGAAAACCTCCATCATGAAAGACAAAAAAGGACCCCACCCCACATACTCTGCACTCCCTGGTTCTGCATCAAGAATAGAGAACAACTCTCTGCATATCGCATGAGATACGGGATAAAATAGCTCTTCAAACGGAAGAAACCTCTTCAATCTACCCAATTTCGCAACACAGTCAATATTGGCTCTTTCTCTGCGTTGAATTTCCAACAATTTCAAAAGGCAATGCAGCAAACGAGTAGCATACAAGCTTGCTGGCGGTGGAGCTTGAATTGGAAGGAATCCCTGAATAGGATATCTAAATGCATGTGCCCCAAAATTTAACTCGCATTGTTCACCTAGGGAAATAGAGAGTGCAGGATAGTACCCCAGTCCCGGAACCATCTTGCGAATCCCATGAAATGCCACTCCAAGTGAGGAACCATTTCTGTAATATGAAATCTCGTCAACATCAAAATCTATGCAGCATCCAATAACATCACCAACAACCCATGGCTGACCATACGTCTCAGCGGTGCCATTCCACTTGGTGACCCTTTTCCCATCAAACGCATAAGAGTCATCATCATCTCCCACGCCCGTATGGCCAGTGAAGGGGCAAGAAAGTGTTGCCCATCCAATCTGTAGCACACCAGAAGTTTCGAGAGTCACCTCATACATCCATTTACCTTTCCATACACAAGCATTGGCTCGTGCACTACCAAACACTGCATGACTTTCCACATGCAAAGGTGGCTTTATAACTCGAACATCACCACAGATACTTGATTCATCGAGATTAACAATGTGGTATCCAGACCCATCACCTACAGTAGAGACTCCTTCTCTATACTTTTCAACAGTCCCATGATACTTAAAGAAATCATTCTTTATGATAGAACGAACCATAGTTACATCAATAGGACAGCTCCGTAAATTGATTGTTTTGCATGGAAGATCAAATATGTGCTCAAGAGTTTGCTCGAGTGACTGATCACCGAAATCATCACAATTTGAAATAAGACGGCTTTTCTGAGAACTCCCCTTCTTACTATCGCCATTCAATACTACAGCCAACCCAGAAGAAAAGCCTGCTGTTTTTAGGCCGTCTTCAGCCATTCGTTAAATGAATCAACTGGCGCCCCCAATATAAAAAAAGATAGAAACAGCAAATACCAAAAGTTGCCTGTTTATTCCTTCAAACTCAAGTACGAGTCCACAAACACCAATTAGTTTAAACAGAGTTCTAGAAACTCAGATGAAGAACCATCCTCCTGGCCCTAAAAAAGAAGATGTTAATTTTGGGACATAAAGAGAGAAAACAGACATACGCAAATTCAATTTTAACAATATCCTGGATCAATGAAAGAGCTACTAGTTTAAGCGGAGAAACATCTGAATGCGTGGATTTTAGTTCATTTTATCATACACCTGGGGTTTTCAGGTCCATTTTTCTCCTCTTTCTGCTGAAGACCCAATTAAAGAAACACACACGCATGAGCAAACACCCACAAAGATACAAATTTTAACAAAATCTTTGATAACAAAAACAGCTGAAAAAAACAGTAAAGGTTACTTCAATTGATCAAACACCTTAACCTTTTTCCCTTGAATTCTCGGGAACCAAACAAACTATTAGCAAATGATACATACACAAAAAAAAAATCAAGGCTAAAAAAGTTGAGTTCTAGGAACGAACGAAGAACACCATATAACCTTACTTCAGCTCCAGATTCCACAAATTCCCCATTTCAATGAAAAAAAAAAAACCACTTACCAACGAGAAATCTGTTCCAAATTCACGGTATGATTCCCGCCAGCGAAAGTGAAAGAGGCGAATTCAAAATAGGTTTCGTAAACTCCATAGAAGAATTCATCGAATTAAACATGGCGGGGAGGGATTGAAAGAATGGATTTTGATTTTCTAGTGTGTGTTTGTGTGTGTGTTTTGTGCCAGAATTTTGGAAGTGGACGGAAAAGAAATTTCTGACGGAGGGTGACTCCAGCCCTAAGCTATACGGGTACCAGTTTACTGCCACGTGTCGGTGGGGTTAACCGATTGATCTGCCTGTCTGGCGGCATTACTGTTGTGAATTACCCTTTTAATAGCTGACTGTTCCCATCACGGCAGTTGTGCTAACTAGTGCTTTTATGGTTATGTTGAGATTAATTTCATAATTTATAGCGGTGTTCTAAAGGACCCCCGTTTAGGCTGTTTAGGTCCCGCTTAGGCGCTAGGCGTTTATAAAACGCCTAGGTCTAAGATATAATAATTATTTTTGAATTCTCGACCCCGCCTAGATCCCACATAGGCTCAGCCTAGGCACTAGGCGGACCTGCGGTGCCTAGCGACCGCCTAGCGTTTTTTAGAACCTTGTTTTGTAGCTTTACTTTACCTTGTACACCATATAGTATTGGAGAATTGCATTTTAAGCCCTAAAGTATAGGGTCTTTTTCTAATGTGAGCTAAAGTTTTACTATTTACAATTTAGGCTCTAATGTTGTTAATCTATTAGCAAGTTAGGGTATTGATGATTTTCATAAGAAAACCTCGTTAAATGATCACCTGCATCACACGTGTCAATTAATAGAGGATGATTTTTGACCAAAAATTCTTTCACTATTGTTTTATGCAAATAGAATGAAAGTGAATAGCCAAATTTGAAATACTAATATCTCTAAATATAAAAAACAAATGTATTTCATCACAATAACATTTAAATGTACAACACCATTATGCACAATTGTTGCATTTGATTTAATTGTACAAACCAACAACCATCATCTCTTTAAAACTCAAACCCACCACCATCTCAACCATAACCAACACCTACTACCTTCCCTTCACCCACCAATCACCACTTTCCAACACCACCATTTTGATGCCACAGCCACAGCCACAACCGCCACCAAATACCCACACCAACCACATGCGCCGCCACCACCCCTACACAAATACACAAACAAACACCAACAATAAAACACCCAGACACGCGCGCACACCCCCCCCCCCACAATAAAACCATCAACATTACTACATAATTTGAAATAGTGTTTCAAGAAAGAAAGAAAAAAAGGAAAGGGGAGAAGCAGGCCGGCCTTGTGGCATGGAAGGTGAGGCCGTCGCCTAGGGGCACCAAAATTTTATTCGATATTAAGGCCCCATATTTTAGTGTTTAGTATATATATAACAAATAACATTTACTAAAATCTAGCATAGTTGTCACAATGGTTAAGTGATGCGTTTCCAAATCTCCCTTCTGCGTGTCCACCTGTTGTTCAAATAGATACCTAGGTCCTAGAATTACTTAATCCCAATCATGTCTACACTTAGGGTCCCCCAATTTTATTAGAACCTTTTTAAGGTGCCCTTAGGATCCTTTGTGATCAGCACAGGTGTATTTCAACTCTTCAACAAGACAAACCAGCAAGAGGAAGCAAATCAGCAGATCAGTTAACAAAGTTGCCGATCAACTCCATGCCGATCAACTTGATACACAAGTTGCCGATCAAAAACATGCCGATATAATAGACAGTCTGCACTGTCAGTCAGGTGACATCATTTCATTAAAGTCAACCTTGCTGATTGTCTCTATACTGTTTTATTATAAAGTAGTTTACCTACTCTGTAATGATTTCTACGCCGTCTGACACATAGCTACTTTTAGCTATACTCTGTCTCTACTTGCTTTTGCAGGTAACCGGTTGAGACAAAGGGGTCTTTACCCATCAGACTTTTAAGGCACGCGTATCTTCGCCATTAATGCCAAGGATACTGCATTAAATGCTCCTCACCTACCCAGCTGGAAATTCAAATGTTATCCTTCTTCAACAAGCTAAGACATTAACTCCTCCTATATATAGAGGACTCAGTGCATTGAAGAAGGTTGGTGATTTTAGTGCATTGAAGAAAATTGGTTGTTTGCAGCATTCATTGAAGCTCAAACATTCCTTGTCCAGATAATCATTAGATCATTTAATAGGACATACACTTGTGCACAAACTCTACAACACTGTTAGTATTCCCGAACTAGATTATTTTAAGGAATACGTTGTCTGAGTTTTCACACACCCACCTGAGTGAGATAAGTTCTTTTGAACTTGCCGCTCAAATACACTTGGTCAGATATTTGCTTTACGATTCATTAAACTATCTCTAGAATTTAGTCTTTGTATCCGGCAAAGCCGCTCTTGTAATAGACTAGGGATATTTAATAGTGCTCTTAACCCAAATCCAAGTTCTGACCAAACTTGGTAGAGGACGTAGCAGTATTTACACTGTGAACCTCTCCAAATCTCTGTGTCCTCTGTTACTTACTGTCCTTGCCGGTTGGAACTCTATCACCGGCAAATCATTACTGTTCTTGCTGACTCATCATCATTTCCATTGACCAATCTCTTGAAACTGCATTGAACTTTTAGAAACTACTTTGTGTTTAAACCAAGCTCTCAAAACCTTTTTATAAACTGATTTTGTGTGAGTTAAAACAAGTCATATCTTCTCCGCTGCGCTTACTGATAATAGTTTGCAATCTGATAAGTGACTTTGCATTTATAAACGTGTTTCTTTGAAAAAGTTTTAATTAGGCTATTCACCCCCCCCCCTAGCCTATTTTCCTACCAATTGGGCCTAACAATTGGTATCAGAGCTTGGAATTTTGAAAGAAATTTCCAAGCTTTGCAGCTTGTTTGCCGATACCATGGCAGGAAAAATCATGCAGTCATTCAACATCACCACCATTCCGTTGTTGAATGTCAACGAGTTTGGTGTCTGGAAATCTCGTATGATAAAGTATATGAACTCAATCGATGACCGGTTGATGAAGGTCATAGAAGGTGGTCCAATCATTCCATTAAAAGTTTCAACCACCTACAGACCTATTCCCTCCACTCCGCTGACATAACATGCTGATCGAGAAACTGAACAGGAAACCCATGTTCAGATTGATGAAACTTTGATTGAGAAACCCAGAGAGGAATGGACCGACGACGACAAACTTTCTGCTGCCCTAGATGGAAAAGCATGCCACATTATCTCATGTGGATTGGATGACAAGCAATACAAACTTATTGACTTGTGCTCCACGGCTCAAGAATGCTGGAACACGCTCCTTGCATACTTTGAAGGTGACGAGCAGGTGAAGGACAACAGACTCTACGACTGCATTGCTGAGTTTGAATCCTTCAAGAAACAAGATGGTGAATCACTAAGGAGTGCCTACGACAGATTTTGCGAGGTAAGTAATTTATGTGCTTCATTAGGTAAAGTTTATACTATGAAAGATCTTAATATTCGTTTTCTAAGTTCTTTGGGAAATGAGTATCATACTAAGGTCACCGCTGTTAGAGAAGTGAGAGACTTAAACAAGACTTCTATTCAGAATCTTGTGTCTAGTCTATTTCTGTATGAGAGAGAACTGCAAAAACTTAACGTTCTCGACAAAAATTTCAAAAACTTGTCTCTATCAGCTCAGTCACAGATATCCTTTCCTTCAAACAAATTCCCTCCTATAGATCCACCTCAAACATCCTGCAGTTCCAATACCCATGAAATAACCTCAGAAAAACCTATGGAAGAAGACGAATTTGCCGCCTTCGCTAGGAACTACAAAAGGTTTAAAGACTTCAAAAGGATGCAGAAAGGAAACTACCAGCAACCAAAATCCTTCACACCACCATTTCAGAAACCAGCAAGCTACAATAAACCCTCTACTAGTGCTACCGATGGAAAGAACAACAAAGGTGATCTGGTCTGCTTCAACTGCAGAAAACCTGGTCACTTTGCTTCTAAATGTCCTCAACCAAAATATGAATACATGAGGAAGTCATTCAACCAGAGACATCCTAAGTCTAGAAGCTTTGTTGCCGATGAAAGCACAGAAAAGGCCTTGCCGGTTTGGTGTGAAACTGATTCCGATGAAGATGCCGATGAAGATGAAGATGCCGATGTAAGTTTTGTCGCCCTAGATTTGGAAGATGCCGATGTATCATCCTTGCCGACTCCAGTCTACCGAGATCCATCTCCACCAAGAACTCCAGTCAAAGAAGAATCTGCTGGAAGACCTCAACCACACTTCAAAGAAATAAGTGTCAAAGCTGAAAACCCATATGGATACAAAGTACACCAAGTGGGAACCTCACTCTATGGCCAGTGTAACTCTTCTCAATTCACCACCAACAAATCAAAATCCTTACCGATGACCAGAAAACTATTATTCAATGAACAATCTAGCATTGCTAAAAACATATCAAAACCCATCTCTTCCCTACCTGACTTCTCTCCTGGACCCATTGCCTCTGCTCCTAAAATTTTGGCTGATCCTTGTCCTGAAATATCCAAAGCTGAAATGATAGAGACAATGGATGAACTTTTTATCGATCATGAGAAGCTGAGTAGCGTTCATAAAGTGATGGCTGCTGATTTCAAAAGAATTTCTAACGAGAATAGCTCGCTTATGTCTGAACTTTCAGTTCTCAAAAGACACGAGCTTGAGTCTACTTCTTTAAAGAAAGAAAACCTGGATCTCAAATGCCAAGTAGCAGTATTGATAGCTCAGATCGAAGATCTTGTGAAAAGAAACAATCATCTCTCAAGGATTGTTGATTCTTACACAAAATCTAGAGTTGCTGTTGAAACTATCCTACAGACCCAAATGTCATATAAGGACCAATCTGGGTTAGGATTTGATTCCAGCAGCAGTAGCTCTACTGAAACTTGTGCTACCGAGAAAAAGGATGAGAAAGTTGAATGTAGTCCTGTTAACTCAGTGCATAAGGATGCTAAGCCAATATACAGTGCTGTGGCAATGAAGTATCCTAAGAACCAGAACAAAAGGAATGATAAGCACAAACAAAGATATGTTAAGGTTGCTGATACTGAGTCTGCCGATAATGGTATTCTTGGTGAATACATCAGCAGAGCAAGTGCTGCCGATCTGACCTCCTCTGCTGCCGATGGACAAGTGCCTAAAAAGGTAACTGCCAAAGGTAAACAGAATGGAAAGAAAGGCAACACTGGCACCTTTAAACATACTAAGTTTGTGCCTGCTCAATTCCCTAGTTCTGCCGATGCACCGACTAAACAGAATGATATTCTACCGACTCCACAGCCTATCAGTCAAGTGAGATGTTCTAATTGTTTTGATTATGGTCACAAGGCTCATGAATGCCTCTTGAAGCATCTATCTGGACCCACTGAGGTTACATCCTCTAGTGGTGGCCAGATGTGGTTGCCAAAGAGGAACTAACCCTCGGACCCATGAATAAGGGGGACCATAAGCATACCGTTTTATTTCAGGAATGCTTCATGGCCTCAACTGGTGCAAGCAAGGATTTGTGGATTCTAGATAGTGGCTGCTCAAGACATATGACAGGATTTGCAGATCTTCTTGCCGATACTATCGAAGCATCAGGTCCCCCAGTAGTGTTTGGTGATAATGCCAGAGGAAAAATCGTCGGTATAGGTACCATCAAGAGAGGTGCAGTTACTGTACAGAAGGTCTCTCTAGTGAATGGTCTGAAACACAACCTTCTATCAATATCACAATTCTGTGATAAAGGAATGCAATGCGTATTTACTACTTCCAGTTGCTATGTGAAAGACATTGCTTCCAATGAGACTCTTCTCACTGCCAAACGTAAAGGTAACATTTATGCAGTAGACTTAAGTGCTATTACTGGTGTTGCTAATGTTTGTTTTGTAGCTAAGAACATCAGTGAGAACTCATGGCTATGGCACAAGAGACTCAGTCACTTGAACTTCAAATATCTATCCAAGCTTGCCGGTTCAAATCTTGTTAACGGTCTGCCTCAAGTGTCTGCTGATCAAGCAAAGAAATGCAAGGCCTGCCAGCTTGGAAAACAACATAAGTCATCTTTCCGAAGCAAGCCCTGCATGTCAACTTCTAAGTGCCTCCAATTGCTACATATGGATCTATTTGGCCCCACATCTACAGCAAGTATCGGGGGAAGTAGATACACCTTGGTTGTAGTAGATGATTTCTCTAGATATACTTGGGTGGAAACCTTCAGTCATAAAGATGACACCTATGCTGTTGCCACCAAGTTATTCAGACTACTACAAACTCAGAAAGAAAGCGATATCATCAGTATGAGATCAGACAACGGCACTGAATTCAAGAACAATGGTATTGCTCAGTACTGTGATGATCATGGTATAGACCACAACTTCTCAGCTGCCGGTTCACCACAACAAAATGGTGTTGTTGAGAGGAAGAACAGAACTCTCATTGAAGCTGGTAAGACCATGATTGCCGAAGCCAGGCTGCCGAAGTACTTTTGGGCTGAAGCGATCAATACAGCCTGCTTCACCCAGAACAGATCTCTAATCAACAAATTCCTTAACAAGACTCCTTATGAACTCTGGAGAGGCAGAATTCCCAACATTGGATTCTTCAAAATATTCGGCTGCAAATGTTACGTGCTATACAATGGAAAAGAGCACAGAGGTAAATTTGATGAGAAAGCTGATGAAGGAATCTTTGTTGGATACGCTAAACACAGTAAGGCCTTTCGAGTTTTCAATAAGAAACTTTTGAAAATTGTTGAATCTGTTCATGTAACCTTTGATGAATTTGATTTGTTAGAGTCTGACAAGGCTCCAAATAGTACTAATGTGTCTAGTGCTCATGAGACAGGTGAATCCAGTAATACTAATCCTGCAGATCAAGTACCAGCTGCTGATCCAATCATTTCAGCAGAAGAATCAGCAGATGCTCCGTATTTTCCTTCATCAGCAGAACCAGAACCTGCTGATGAATTTCATAATCCGTTTGCCGATGCAAACTCTGCTGATCATCCTGAAGACAGATCTAGCCCTCAACCAATTTCTGTTATAAGACCTATTCCTCCAAGCTTTCATCCACCTCTCACTCAAAGTTCTTCTCCTACACCTTCTGCTGATCTTGATCCTCCTCTAGAATCCTTACAACAAGAATCAGTAAGACAAGATGTGCCGAGAGAAGTCAGAACTGTTCGTGATCATCCATTAGAAAATGTGATTGGTGATGTCTTTGGTCCCAGATTAACTAGGAACCTTAGTAGAGCATTTGCTGAAAGCCTTTTCTCATCTGCTATGGTCTCCGATATAGAACCAAAGAAGACTGAAGAAGCTCTTGCCGATCCTGGTTGGGTTGAAGCCATGCAAGAGGAACTGAATCAGTTTGAAAGATGCAAAGTATGGGAACTTGTGCCAAGACCAACTTCTCAGCAAGTTATTGGTACTAAGTGGGTTTACAGGAACAAATTGGATGAAGCTGGGAAAATCATTAGAAACAAAGCAAGGTTAGTTGCTAAAGGCTACCGTCAAGAGGAAGGAATCGACTACGATGAGACATTTGCTCCTGTTGCAAGATTGGAAGCTATAAGACTTTTCTTAGCCTATGCTGCCTTCAAGGAATTCAAGCTATATCAAATGGACGTGAAAAGTGCCTTCCTGAATGGAGAACTCCAAGAACTAGTCTATGTTGAACAACCACCAGGTTTTGAGGACTCCAAGAAGCCTGATCATGTCTACCGATTGAAGAAAGCACTCTATGGCTTAAAGCAAGCTCCAAGAGCATGGTATGAAACCCTTTCTAAGTTCTTACTTAGCGATGGCTTAGGCTTCACTCGAGGTAAAATCGATACTACTTTATTTGTTGCCAAGCATAAGGGTCATTCATTGTTTGTTCAAATTTATGTCGATGATATTATTTTTGGTTCCACTAACGAATCCCTTTGCAAGAGATTTGAGAAACTGATGCAGAGCAAGTTCGAGATGAGCATGATGGGTGAACTAACATATTTCCTTGGACTGCAAGTCAAACAAACCCATGAAGGAATATTCATCAGTCAAGCCAAGTATGCCAAAGAACTTATCAAGAAGTTTGGCTTTGACAATGCTCACTCTCAAAGCACACCGATGGGCACTAACATTCATTTAGATAAGGATGAGTCTGGTAAGAAAGTAGACATGACTGTCTACCGAGGTATGATAGGCTCACTCCTCTATCTTACTGCCAGTAGACCAGATATTATGTTTGCTGTTTGTGTTTGTGCCAGGTTTCAAGCTGACCCTAGGGAATCCCATTTGCAGGCTGTAAAACGTATTATTAAATATTTATGTGGCACTGCTAACCTTGGATTATGGTATGCAAGAGATTCATCTTTCAATCTTATAGGTTATTCAGATGCAGACTTTGCAGCTTGTAGGGTGACCAGAAAGAGTACAAGTGGAACTTGCCAATTTCTTGGTGATAGATTGGTGTCTTGGTCCTGTAAGAAGCAAGCATCAATTTCCACTTCCACTACTGAAGCTGAGTACATAGCTGCCGGCAGTTGCTGTTCACAGATTCTATGGATGAAGCAGCAGCTGGTTGACTATGAAGTACCATCTCAAATATGTCCCATCTATTGTGACAACCAATCAGCAATTTCAGTATCAAACAATCCGGTCATGCATTCCAAAACCAAGCACATAGACATCAAATACCACTTCCTGAAGGAACATGTTGAAAAAGGGAATGTTGTGCTGCTCAAAGTCCATACCGATTTCCAAAGAGCAGACATACTAACAAAGCCCTTGGATCAGAAAAGATTTGAATTCCTCAGAGGTGAATTAGGTATGATTGATTTTTATGGTTAAAACTGCGCTTACTGATAATAGTTTGCAATCTGATAAGTGACTTTGCATTTATAAACGTGTTTCTTTGAAAAAGTTTTAATTAGGCTATTCACCCCCCCCCCTCTAGCCTATTTTCCTACCAATTGGGCCTAACACCACCCGAGGTCGATTCTTCTCAGCCACAAGCCTCAATGTTTTTATTTTCTTACTCTCTCTACTTTTCTATTATTTTGAGTTATTCTCTCTCATTCTTTCAAACTTAACTAATAAGTTTGATTTTTTTAATATGTTTTAATAAATTATTTGCAATCATTATTGCAATGTATTTTTTTAATTATTACTACCTCTGTCCCTAAATAAGCGTCCAAATTTTATTTTAAGTGACATAACTTTTTGTACAATTTGGTGGCAAAAAAATATTTAGGGACAAGTTATGATCAAAATGGACACTCATTTAGGGACAAATTGAGTATTATTTATGACTATATTATGGTGATATATTTTTTTTAATCCTTTGAAATTGATCATATTATTTTGTAAGTTTATTTTCAATTATCTCAACCCAATTAAACAACAAAACTCATTTGTTTAAATCCAAAACTCAATATTTTTATTAGTGAAATTTTTTAAATCATGTTGTTATTTTATGGTTCAATTTAGTGTCTAACCATTAGAATTCTAAAACTTAAGAAAATCATAAATGAACACCTCCAATTGAAAAATGACAGAGACGGAAAGCGAAAAAGAAGTAGACTTCGAAAATATCACAACATTTATTGCATATGCGAGAATTTAAAGGCTCCAACTAAATTGTCTGCCTAGGGCCTTAAAATTCACAGGACCGGCCTTGTGGAGAAGAGAAACAGGTCTGAGAAATAGAGGGCGGCGAGCTTGGGATAGAGTAGGTTTTAAGGTTTAGATCTAGTCTTATGTAGGATGGGCGGATATGGATCAAATTGTGTGGGAATTGAGGGGACGCCATAGAAGAGGAAGGTGAGGGGTGATCGAAAAGGGGTGTATAGAGAGAGAAAGTATATGTGTGTGTGTGTTACGTAGTTAACATGGGAGGGGGAAATTTTGGGGAGGATTGATGAGGGAGGGGTGACCAGGGAGGGAGGGAGGGTTTTCTGGTGGAGAGTGGAGGGAGTGGTTGTGTGTGTGTTTGTGTCATGTGCGAGGGAAGGAGAAGGAAGGTTTTAAAAAAAAAAAAACTTTTTACTCCTCAATATATTATCCATGAGAAACAACGAAAATCCTTTTGAATATTTCTAAAAACATCCTCGGTTAAATGACACGTGACTTGCACGTGATCATATAACATGGTTTTCTGACGAAACTTGCCAAAAACTCTAACTTGTTAACAGAATAACAACATTGAGGCCTAAATTGTAATTAGTAAACTCTGAGCCCACTTTGTGAATAAACCCTATACATTGGGGCCTAAAATGCAATTCACTCTGTAGTATAATGAGTACAAATAAAATTGTTTCCAACTTTTAGATAAAATAATTATAACGACAGTTTTATTTGAGGTGAATGAACCATTCTATCATTCCGTGTGTCAAAATACAACCCCCAATGTATGAGACATCAAGTAACTGAAAGAGCGTAATCTCTTACCTCAATGCAAAAATAGAACATACGCGGAAGCTTTCCTTAACGCCGTCAATCGCAATCTATGGTTCCAAAATAGAGTCACTATTACTAAATAGAACGTCAATAATTACTGATAATGTAAATTAAGCAAGAAATCATATTCTAATAAAATATTGTAACTCTTCAAAAACTAAATATCAACTTAGTAAAGTTTTTCATCAATTTATACTCAGTTTATTATCAGAAGTAATACCATTTTACGATATATTTTACATCAGTTTTAAACTAAAGGTCAAATTTCACATTCAGCATCTTCAAAATTGTTAATTCTTTTTAACAATAGATTACTATTAATTGATTTAATAAAACTAGGGACCAAAGAATTACTTCATGTATCAAATAGTTAACTAACAAAACAACAATAAAGACAATAAGGCTGATTGTAACAATAGATTCATTTGTTCGATTTTTTGACCGCCTAAAATTACACACGTTGTATAGCGCAAATAAACCCATACACGTCAAACTTACTAATCAGACACACTACTCTCTCCTTACCTCTTGTCCGCCCTCCTTCCCTTCTCTTCTATTTTTATTTTCTTTTTGTTATTTCTCCTATTTTCTCAGGTTTAGTTTCAACCAAGGCACACAATTATTTTCTTTATTAAGCCAAACAATGTACATCTACTTTGTTACTCATATTAAATATTGATTGAACAAGAAAGACAACAAAATTAAAAAAAAAATTACCTCAAAATCAGTTCCTCAAGTCGCCGTCAAGCCCGTCTTTCTCTTCTGCGCCACAGCCTCCCTCTTTCAACAATTATTTTTTTATTACTATTGCCTAGGTTTAGGGTAAATGTGGTATATATAGATTAACTTATATTTTACCAAAATATCCCTTACAGAAATGGGCTAAGCCCACTAACTGTAATAATTTCATATAGATCAGATTAGCCCAATAAATAACTTTTTGAACCCACAACTAAATTGATTCTATTTCTTTCTATCCCAACTAAACAAATATGTTTCTCTTTTTTTTTTTAACAGATTAGGTTCTTCATCTTCTTCTTGAGATGAACCATTTCCAGTTTCATAAGTTCTCTTATTATAACTTACCTTTTTTTCTTTAGAATGAGATATATTCTCAAAGAATAAAATATTCTTTGATTCTATCATCATTCCATCATTTATATCAGCATTTTTAATTTTACACACTAAACCGACATATATGCTGTTACTGTTGGTGTATATGCCTTAGGCACGTTATTTGAACGATATTGTGTTATCATTACTCATTATATAAAAATATATTGTTTGATTATTATTTGTTGTTATATGTTTTCTTATAATAATCTCCGTCTCTAGTACTTATAGAGAACTATTATAAGTTTAATTAGATAATCATGTTATGATTATGTAAATGTGATACAGATTAAACTTGTGGATATGTGTTGGTGAACATATATTGGACTTGACCCGTTTATGATATTTATGTCATTATCAAATATCATAATTAAATCTCAAAATAGTGTAGACATCCCGATCTCGCTTCCCTAAAACCAACCTTCGATCGGTCTAAATCTTAGAATGACCTAAAACCCGTAGATACGGAAGTTTAGGAATACCGACCGCCTTATCGGTGCATCAGATGGAAAAAACGAGTTCGAGATCATGATCTGAACTCAAAACCGAGTAAACAGACATATACTCCAAAAATCGAGCGCAAGGACCCCACGGTGGAGCCTGCAACCCTAAGAGAGCCTTTTACAGGACATCCCTTGCATTTAAAATTATATTATGTTATGTCCTTACTCATTAACATATTTTAGATATACTGCTATAACTAGAAAATTATGAGGAGCAACATTTTTGTTGAACCCGTGGACAACCGGGACACCGGAACACGCACATCGGAGCAGTTGCAAGCGATTGCGGAGCAAGAAAATGGAGCAAAAAAGAATGCAAACATCTTTGCATGGAAACATAAACGTGGCCATATGCTACACAATACTTGGGCTGAGTCATTCTGAATGGAGCAACCGGGAAGCGACACGTGGCGGGCCAAGATTGGCAAGAAAAGAAGAAGCCACCGTACGACTCTATTTGTGCCATACGGCTCCCAATGGGCCATACGTCTAGGGTGGTCTGGGTGCCATCAGCTTTCCTCAATAATTCAAGACATAATCATTGCCTCCCATCACATTTTACACAAGAAATCCGGCCATCACCTCACCACCTCTCATACTACCCCTACTCTAAGGGCATTTTGGTCCTAAAATACCACCTCCCTCCTCCACATACTCCCTCATATAATAGCTCTCATTCATATTACATACCACTCCAAGGCCCTCTTCATTCTCTCTCAAATTCTCTACACATTCACTACACTACCACTACTCCACCATACCTCCACCATATCTCCACCACTCTACCATCACTACACCACCACTACTCCACCACAAACCCACCACAAAAAAACCCTAAAACACAAGAAAACTCAAGCAAACAAACAACAAAACCTCCATCCACTCCATCTCAACAATAACTCAAATCAACAACAAAGAAAAAGAGTTTCCCTTGGAGACAAATGGATTTACATCTCACCAACCTAACGTAGGTAAAATCCTCTCTTGTAAGTGCTAAGTGTAAGAAATGTAAGCATTTGCATGCCTAATTTAAGGGTCTAGCCATTAGAATGGCTAAATCCCCATCTTCCTTATGTATCTCATGTTTAAATCTTGTAATCTCCATGTAAATATGTTATGAATGTTTAAATCTCAGTTCCATCATGTAAATATATGTTCTATGTCCATTTTGTGTTAATCTCAAAGCTTAAATTTCAAGTGCAAGCATGATATGGTCCATTTGCTCAACATGTACTCAATCTGTCCACATTTGCTTTTTGCATGTTTATCCATGTTTTGTTAATGTTTGTTGCTAAATGAACATCCTATAATGTTAATAACATGCTAAAGTAAAAGTTCTCCAAGTTTATGAGCTAATTCCACGTGTAGACTATGTTTCCATGCTTGTTTTGGTGATACATGTAACATGTCCTCATATTCTATTATCTTTAACTCATGCTTATTCATTATACTTTAATCATTTATGATTCTTTTTTCAGCTGAATTTTGGGCTATTTCATATGGTCTTTAAATTGCTTTGAAAAATTGATGTATTCATGTCGTATTCGAGGCATATTCATTGGTTGCGACAAAGATTCTTTAGAAAGTCGAGGTGTATCATCACGATACAATAGAACCTCATTGACATTGTTAGGAATGATGTGGAAAAAAAAATAGAATTCACAAGTCATGCATGTCCAAAGGGAACCAAACCAATGTGATGACTTTCTAGGTAATATTTTCGTCAAGATGGTATAGATCTTCTTAGATTTTTTTTTTTTTTTAATTTTCTATACCCCCAAAAAAAACATTGAAATTATGACCACCATTTTAATTATTTTCTTTTTATTAAATATGAATTTAGAAATATTATTTTCTTCCTTTTGTCATGGCATAAAATACGTATACTAAATGCGACAAAAATACTATATAATACGATATTATAATATGATACATAATACGACATAAAAACAAAACATGGCCTAGAACTTAACATAAAAAATGATATTATACTAAGGCATACAAATGTGATATATAATATAGTGAAAAATTATGACAGTAAAATATGATATAAAAATATTACATAAGAATATTATTTTTATTATCATCAACTGATGCTGCCAAAAACGTGCCGTATCAGCCCTTCGTCTAGCGGTTCGGATAAATCCAGCAATGAGAACTTCCTCGTACGGATCTGCGCACAATAAACAAACGTAAACTATGCCAGGGCTTCACCGGCAAAGGCCCTCCGGCGTGAGAGTAAGAATACGGGTGGTATATGTGAATAAAGAAATCAATTGACTAGTTTGGAGCCTAAGAGTTCATTACCCGTCTCCTGTTATGAGGACCTGTTTTTATAGGCGTGGGTGAATGAGTCATGACTTGTTAGAAAAGCCAAGGAGCACGTATTGTTGTGGGACTCGTATTCCTTGGAGATAGACTCCTGATCAGGATGAGTGATATCCCAGTTATCTTGTAGAACATATATCCTTGTTTAGATAAGGATCTTCACTGTTAGAGTTGTAATCAAACTCCGTAAGTGGACTCCCTGCGGTAATGGGATGTTTATGATACATCTTGGCCCGTCATCTAACTCGGCTCATCATAGAGGCCGACTAGGGATTAGGCCTAGGTAGTGACTGCCTGCTCGGCGTGGTCGATATCGGACCATAAGCAGGGCCTCTGGTGTATGGGCCTCTCGGTATAGGCCTTTTAGGTGTATGGGCCCAGAGCATATGGGTCCCATTTACCCAAGTCGGTTTATGTCATTCAGTGGCCCCCCGAGTTTCTATCTCGGCATGCCGAGTAGGAACTGTAGTCCGTACTTCACCTGTATTTCATTTATATTGACCCATAGCCACCAAAAATCCCTTGCTGATTGGATTTGCTGATGTCACTATGGATTTGATTCAGGTGGAATCATTATTCCTCTTGGAAAGCGGACATTCATTAATTGCGCCTCAATTATGACTGAGATAAATACTGCACCCCTCATATTCTGGGGGTATATAAGGTCCGCCTCTTGGTATTTCATTCTTCAAACCTTTTCTTTCTTTTCTTCAAGATCCTCCAGATGGCCCCGAAAAGGACATACGATGATGCGTTCCCGGAGGAAGTTGATACAGAATCAGAAAATCAAGTTGAGAATTATGCTTCCTCAAGCAGTGATGATTTCATGTTTTCATCCGAGTACCGTTCATCTTTTCCGGCGAAGGAGTTGCCGTCCGACAGTAATGGTGAATTTGGAGAACATGACCCAAACGACGAAGTTTTCGATGATGATTCTGATGCAGAAGAGTCAAAGGATGAGGACGAGGATGATGATGAAGATGATCCAGAACCCATCATTATTGATGAATATGGGTATGATGGAGACGTTGAGTGGGAGGAAGATGATGGAGACCAAGATCAAGATAGTGATTTTTCTTGAATCTTTGGTTAGAGTGATCCAGTAATTTCTTTTTTGACTTTGTACTGGTCAGGCCCCCGGCCTCGTTATGGGGGTCCTTTTTGATATATATATATATAATGGGATTTTACCCTTTCAGTCACCTTTTCTCTGATTGTGATTTGACTTCATGGCTTGAATTCCTTGCATCTTGCATGACCTTGATTTTTATCTCATTAACACTACCTTTTTCATGATGTCGTCTTAAAGTAATGCCGATCGCCTGATCCTTGTTAACATGTCGGCATGGAACGCACTTATATCTGGTAATCTTTTCATAATTTAGTCACATATGGTCAAAGCCGAGGTATCGCTAAGTCATAAGTCGGTCTGTGCTGGCGGTCTCTTGACCGTTTGATACTCCTCAGGCTAATGATGTCAGACTTGTGACGTTAGCCATGCAGGCGGCGAAGGACGAGTTAAGGGACATGTGATTTATGGGGAAATCACCATCCTTAATTGTAGGTAATGATGGTCTAGGGTGATTACGTGTGTAACCGCCATTTACCGCAAGATTTCCACGAGATCTCGGGCGAGTTGAGGTCAATTTCTTGGGGTATACCCGAATCGAGAATTCTAAATGGTTGAAATCCCTAAAATCCCCCCTTTCATCCTTTGATTCTATTTGAACAGCCAGAAAATCTTTTGACTTCAAGGCTTACGGCGATTGCACCGGTAGCCCTTGTACGTTGCTTGATTCCGGCGAGTTTCAACCAGTGCTTTCGGCAATACTTCCTCTTCTGGTCTGCCCATCCTCTTACCTCGACTTTCATCGATTTTCTAGGTATCCTTCTATCCCCCTTGCATTTTTTATTTCTCTGCGCCATTTTCCGGCTTAGCTTTGTCTCGCCTCTGTTCTTCATTCAAATGTCTTTTGATTGTTCGTCATTGGTCCGTCTGGGCTTCCATAAAACGAACCGTATGATTTACTAGAGAACGGATGGGCCCTGGTTTTTATTGGCTCTGAGAAAAATTAGAAAATTCCTTGTAACACACAGGGATTTTAATGGGACCGTGAAATGGCCTGTCAATAGCCGTCGGTTCGATCGTTTGGGGGAGATGAATCCCAACTTAGTGGTTTTTCCTTGCCTGTTTGAGATTTTGACTCATATTTCTTCCCATTATGTATTGTCTGAGGACGAGGTATTCCCCTCGGCTTCAGTGAATGAGGAGAGGGGGGTAAATGTAGCTCCTACCTTGATTTCTGATGCTAACCCCCTTCTTTCCTCTGCAGCCATGTCGGGGGAGAGTACTTCGGAACGAATAGTGGATCAGTTTAGTGCCGCCATCCCCGAAGGAGGTCGAGGTCAAAGGAATGCCAGTCGGAAGGGGAAAGCGGTAGCGTCTGCCAAGCCGAAGCAACCCAAGGCCGGAGACGAGATGATCGAGTATATTCATGATACCTGTAGGATTTCCCGTGAAGATTACGATCTGGTGTATCAGCGTGCTTCCCCTTTGAGTACTAGTGAGGAAAAGGCTTCCTTTTATTTGAACCACACCGAGTTTGCATTCTTTTTTAAGCAATTTGAACTAGGGCTCCGTTTACCCCTTGACCCCTTCATTTGTGAATTCCTAAAGGATTCGCAGGCCTTCCCTGCCATGCTAGGTGCCAACGCAGTTAGGTACCTTACATCCTTTATTACTCTATGGCGAAGCTTGTGTTTCGAGCCATGTCCCTGGGCCTTTTACCAGTTTTTTGAGGGCAACTTTAACGAAAACACTTGCGTGTTGACTCTGAGGATCAGACAAAGGAGGCCCAAAATTATCGCTCCGATCTCCAGTTCGGTCAGTAAAGTGTCAGGTTGGAATAATCACGTTATCAAAGTCGAGAGCCGCCATGGCTGGGAGTTTCCCATTCCGACAAGCATTCCCAAGGATCCTGAAACATGTTACAAGGCCCTGTAGAGCGATGACTTAGTCCAAAGGTTAACAGAGTTTGCCTCGGTGCAGCAGTTGGAATGGTCGGCCTTAGAAAGCAACCACGGCTACTACTGACACGCCCCAAGTCCCGGGATTCCCTAATAGAACCTCGAACCTGGTGCGAGTAATTAACAAGAAACAAGAAACTAACGGGAAACAGGAACAATACCTGTTAAAAACAAAACTGACATGATATATATACTCAAGAGTAGGGAGCTAAGATAGCTCACACGAGTTCTAGACCAAGAAAATTAAAAACCAAACAAGGTTACAAACAGCGGAAGACATGCCTAGCAAATAAGCTGGCTTCAAGAACTGTCTAGGGACAACAAATACTACCCCAATACAAGCCCAGAGTTTATTAACTCACACAAGATCGTCCTTACCAAAATATAAAAGGACACTAACTTCGAACAAGAATATCCTGCTGAGTAAATTCCCAGCTAAGTCGAGCCTCACTACGTACTATCCCCTGCTTTCCTGGGGGGGGGAAACAATTAAACAAATAAAGGGTGAGATAAATCTCAGTAAGCTATTAACATGCAACTATATGTCATATTATCATGAAATTCCAGTAGATACTCAAGTAATCATATATCAAGTATCATCAAGTAACAAGTATAGGAGAGGCTAAGCCAACCCAACAAGTAATCAAGCTCAAGAAAGGTTCAGGTAACAAGTAGTCAAGTAGTGTGAGAGGCTAAACCAGCTCACCAAGATGCACATAGGCCTATCACGCATTTGTACCTGAATCCTTCCTTATTCCTCCCAAGAATACCATTTGTTGTCGATGCTTTTCTAGCTGAGGACAACCAAGAACAAGAACAAGAACTGCTGTGCAGTATATAAGAAGACCTGGTAACCAGTGTCATCCACAAGAACAAGATCCACGAGGTGAACAAGACAGGAGTTAGCATTCACTTAGGTCAGGCTTATTGCTCCAACCAAGGAAGCTATGCCCTTACTATGGCCGGTAGTAAGGGGTCAGGCAGAAATACATAGGGACCCGATTGTCACTTAAACCCCAGCTCTCGCGACAAGCGTGAACCTATATATTTTCGAACAAGCAAGGAGAACCAGCTGGACTCACACAATAATGCACAAGTAGATGTTTACTTGAACTACGAGAACAGAACTAAGTCCCTTAGTAGTGGACCATTCTTATGCACCATGTAATTATGTATCATGTGCTCACGATATTATGCACCATGTAATCATGTATCATGTGCTCACGAGAATACAAGTACACGTACTCAATTATTGCGAATACCAATCAAGTTCAACTATGGCACGTAAGTGTCCATGTAACACGATCATCCAAGTTAGGGTCTATTAATAACAGACCTCAATCACGTAGTAGGGTATATCACTTAATCACATGCCAAGTTTGCACGTACATATTTATATCACGTTTAACACATTAAAGTGTCTATCACGATACCCTTACTATCAAGTAGAGCCCAACACCTTAGACTCTAAACACGTAGTAGAATAGGTCACATTGTACCTAGACACGGTCATACTTCACGTATATGTATCGTTAATAATCGAATACATTTTCTAACACATATTGTGTTCTGTAATTATTCTTTATTCTTTATATATTTCATTGAGTATATACACGATTAAAACCAATCACTAGTACTTTAGTGCTTATTCATAGCACTTCCAATATACACGTATCAAGTTCAGGTATACAGTAGAGTTAATCATTCTCTAACTAGTTTCATAACCCAATTCTTTGGTTATTCATGTCATGTATCAAATAATCAAGAAGCTACATTCTATCAAGTAGCTACATGCAAGATTTGCATATACACATCAAGAATCTTTCAAGTTTATTACCATACTCATGTAATGGTTTCAAGATATTCAAGACTTTCAAGACAATCAAGACAGTCAAGACTTTTACAAGATTTTATCATCTTGTATCCAAGTTCTCAATCCATTTTCTTGGATGGTTAAACATGTACAAGAGTTAATTAACTTATACTTAAGTTATCAATCCAACTCTTTGGTTATTTAAGACAAGTACAAGATTTACTCATCTTATATTCACATTTTAATTAAGAAGATGAGCTATGCATCTCCCAATCAAGTTCACGATCCTATTCCTAGGATATTCAAGTTCAAGAGATTAGTTGGTGTCCTTTAGGTACACAAACTTTAGCTACGAGAGGGGAGACTAATCAAGATTCGTGGACTAGCTCAACGGGAAACAAGCTTCAAGTAATCAAGAAGTCACATTGTTATCAAGCAACTATGTGCGATGATTGCACATACAAGTCAAGAATATTTTCTTATTCACGTTAATGCTTGTTCTGAGCACTTTCGAGTTTACACCTTACCCATATATTGATGTCAAGGCATATACAAGATTTATTAATCTTATATTCATGTTTTAATCCCTTTTCTTTGGATGTTCAAGTCATATACAAGATTTTATTGTCTTATACTTCAAGTTTTATTCCAATCTTTGGACATTCAATCATGTATAAGAGTTATACACTTTACTCTTACCAATTCTCAATCCTATTCTTAGGATGTTCAAGTTCAAAACATTGTTTTATACCCCTAAGGTACACAAGACGTTGATTTCCAGACACATAAGAGCATTCATACTCTTATACTCAAGTTCAATGTCCTAAAACATCTATCTAGGTTCTCTAGACAATCACTTTAAAACCTCATTAATTTATTCTTTGAATAGCCCTCTGAGTCTAAGTTATTCAGCTTCTTTTGGATCTTGATTCCGACTTTCCTATAGAAAGTTATGAAGGAAACAATTCAAGGAGAACAATCAGATTCCAGGTGGCACGACCGTGCACACCAAAGAGCACGACCGTGCTAATCACCTTGGCACGACCGTGCGTGCAAAAGTGGCACGACCGTGCTATCAAGGTCGAGAGGTTTTCACACAAAACTCATTTTCGGCACGCCGTGCCCATAAAAGGCGCTACGACCGTGCTAAACACTGTCGAGGAAATCAGTCTGGAGGGCATATTTGGCACGACCGTGCCAAATAAAGCGCACGACCGTGCGATACAAATTTTGGCCATTTTTCCCCTGAATTCAAGTTTCATTAATTCTCCGTCCCACACGTAGGAGTAACATTTAACTAACACTCCTAACATTCTCAGGAGTATACTAACAAGTTTAGAACTCCTATTTCAAGCCCAATTCATTTCTTTTACCGTCCCATAAATAATAGGACAATTTTCTTTTATTCCTATTTAATATTTCACCGTCCCCAAAAGTATAAGTACAATTTTCTAATATACTACTATAAACATTTAGGGATACTTCCATTCATTTTCCCGTACCACAAATAATGGTATAATTTTTCTAATAATATTTAAATCAAGTTACTATTTTACCGTCTCACGAATAGGAGTACCATTTTTCTAACTTTCCTAGGATACTTTGCAAGCCTATTTCATTCTTTTATTTCATACGAATACTCCCTTCGTACCAAATTTACAAGTATCACAAAAATTGCTCAAAACACAATTTTAACAAGAACAAGTAGCGGGAATAACATATATGCATGTTATTACAAGTAAGGGGGAGTCAATAACTTACCTAGTCAAAAATCAAGTTGACCCAAATTAATTTCTGATCGGCCTGGAACGCTCTATTCAACGCCACGAATATTTATCCGGGACCGGAATCACGAACAGAGGGATAATTAATCGCGAGGAGTCGAGAATATGGTAAAATTGGACTCCCTTAAATGAAACAGAGAGAAAGAACGAGAAACCTTGAGAAAATGATTTGCCTTTCTCAGGCAAACAACCTTATATACTTGGAACTTTCCAAGAATTGCCACTAGGCCCCTCAAGTTCTAACTTTGACAAAAAAGCCCCTAAACTTTCAACTTTGATATTTAACCACCTTAATTTTCTAAAGTAGTTAAATAATTAACTCAAATAAAATAGCATATAAATATGCTAGTCAAGAATTTAACAAGCATGTCAAGAATTTAAGAAATAAGTCAAATATTTAACGAGATTAAGGATGGGCGTTACAACTACGTCCAAGTTGGTATTATGCCGGGACCGTAGGCCGGTGTGAACGTCATGGTGCCCATAGTTAGGGGAAATCGTTACCCGAATTGGGTTGTTCAGCCTGATTTTGTTTTTATCAAGGATTGTGATATTTGCCGCACTCAGGATGAGGTTTGCCTGAAAGTCCGAAAAGTTGTTGGATGTAAACTTCTGATCTCGTGATTTCTGTTCATACTATGATAACCTCGTGTTCAGCTTCTAACTCTTATCTTTATGATTGTCAGATTTGACCATTGAGGAGGAGAGAGAGAGTTGGCCCGTGCGTATTCCTCTGACCCCAATAAGCTTCTGAACAAGAGAAGGCTGAAATCAAAGGCTTCGGGACGCTCCAAGAGGCATGCCGATATGGGAGCTCGGCAGGAGGTTTTGATTACTAAGGAAGTCGGCCCACTCCCTACAATTGATGTTGCTGTCGGAGGACGAGCTGAGGTGCAGGCTAGTGGTGCAGCGGCAACAACGGGTGCTCCGGAGCCGGACTAGGCTGTTGAAACAGTTTTTGAGGATGTAGGTAGAGGAGATGGCGGTGATTCCCTTGGTTAGAAAAGGGGCAGAGATGGTGGTGACGAGGTGTTAGAGGAACCTTCTCCCAAAAGGCATTCATCTGCTTCTCCTCCTACTGGTACTCCGCCTGTTTTTTTCCTCCAAGGAGATAGATGCTTTGATAGCCGATTTTGCCGATGTCCGTCCACTGAAGAGCTTGGATGTTGCTGCTCGATCTAGTCCAATGTTGAGACTTGGCCGACCAATTTTGGAACGGGATTTTGATGTGGACCTTTTGCGAGGATTGGATTCCATGCCGCCTACTTATGCCCACATGGCTGAACGCAAGGGGCTCATTATCGCCGAGGTAACGTATTAACTTGTTTGTTTTCTGATTGCTTTCTGTTCCCGTAATTGATTTCAATTTCCTCGTTCAGCTTGCTACCCTTGCCAAACATGAGGCGGCGCAATGGGCTGGAGTAGGCAAGAAGATGGCCGATCTGGAAGGCAAGGCATCTCGAGCCCAAGTGAAGCTAGGCCAAACTGTGGAGTTGGTCAATAAAGCACGCAAAAGCGCCAAACTGGCTCATGCCGAAAGGGTTAAAGCTGTTGGGGATGTCGAGGCTGAGATAGAGAAACAGAAGGCCGTTGCAAGCCAGTTTGAAAAGGAGACCAAGTTACTCAGGGAGGAGATTGAGATGGAGAGGGCGAGTGCCGCCCTGTTAGCCAAGGAGAAGGAGGAGGTGGGGATGAAGTTTCAACAGCTGGAAGAGAGTATTCCGGCTAAAGAGAAGGCTGCTGTGTTGAACTTTCAACGTACAGTGATGCCATCGATCATTGATGACCAGGTGAAAACTACTTATGTCGATGGCTATACGCACGTAGCTCGCCAGCTCCATATTGATCCTGAAGTGGACGTCCCTGTTGAGAAACTGGCTCGCCTTTTACTAAACGACGCGTATAGTGTTGAGGCCCACGCCGCTCACTCCGTGATCCCTTATTCCGAGAAGACTTTAGGGTTGATAGCTCAGAACGATGAGGCTGACGAGAGGTCAGCCTGGAGCGTTCCCTCGGTGGACCCCAAACAACTTTCATGCTTTGGTGGAGCGTTTCAAGGAAGAGTTGGGCTTCGATGATGAAGAAGATGAAGAGGAGGAGTAGTAGGCTCCATGAGTTTCATAAACTTTGTCAGTTGATGTAGGTCTGGTGTGACGTGATACAATTTTTATCTTTTACTTGCGAGCCAGTTTGGCTTGAAACAATCTGTTTTTTTTTTTTTTTGTAAGTATCTAACTTCCCGGGCCCAGCGTAGTCTGGGGGGGGCGTAAACACTCGTTATTTGTAGGGATTGGCCTACCTCGATTTGAGGTATAAATTAGCCCTTGTTTTCTTAACTGCTTTTGTAAGTGTTATCTCGTCACTTGTTCATGTTACTTTATCTCGGTTTGAGATGTCTTAACTGACTGAAAGGACGAGATATGGCAGCTGGTTTAGGCCATGTTGTAGGCCGTGACGAGTGTTAAGTGCTCGATTTTGTACGGACTAACTCATGGCTAGTCTCAAATTGTCGCGGGGACTAGATGTAATAATCTTAACCCAAATTTGAGAGTACTGGCCGGCAGAATTAGGTTTTAAATGTAGCCGAGCTAGGCTATGTTTGTACGCCGTGGTCATTCACCGTTATGGCCGTGACTAGCGTTAGGAGCTCAGTTTGTAAGAACTAATTCGTGGTTAGTCTCAAATTGTCGTGGGAACTGGATGTATTATTCTTAACCCAAATTTGAGAGCACTAACCGGCAGAATTAGGTTTTAAATGTAGCCAAGCTAGGCTATGTTTGTGGGCCGTGGTCATTCACCGTTATGACCGTGACGATCGTTAGGAGCTCGGTTTGTAAGAACTAATTCGTGGTTAGTCTCAAATTGTCGTGGGAACTAGATTTATTAATCTTAACCCAAATTTGAGAGCACTAACTGATAGAATTAGGTTTTAAATATCGTGAGTCGTGATGTTTAAGTCTTAACTCGGAATGACGATCTCGGCATTGCTAAGTAATGCTTGGACCATGCTTAAGAATCAGAGTTGTAAAAAGGAAAACTTTATTGATAATAATAAAGGAACATCTAATTTGGTAAATGCTATAAACTAGAGACTAAAAATCTAATCTAGAAAGCAAAAAAGATAGATAGGGTGCCGAGGAGTTACTGATAGTGTTTCCTCAAGTGCTCTGAATGCCATGGGTGTTTAAGCTCTTTTCCTTCTGGAGTTTTGAGCATGTAGGTTACTTATCTGATAACATGAGTAACAATGTAGGGACCTTCCCAATTCGGAGAGAGCTTATTTGGTGAGCCTTCAAGTGTGTCGACTCGATTTTTCTGAGTACCCAGTCGCCGACTTCAAAAACTCTTTTCTTTACCTTGCTGTCATGGTAGGCCTTGGCCTTTTGCTTATAATTGATCATTCTGAGTTGAGCCGTCAGCCTTTTTGCTTCAACTAGATCTAGGTCTAGGAGTCGGTTGTATTCATTGACCACCTCGTCATAATTGGACACACTGAAGGTGGGTAAGGCCATCTCTGCTGGAGCCATAGCTTCTGATCCGTAAATTAACGCAAAGGGGGTCTCCCTAGTCGGCCCTCGAGTGGTTGTACGAACTGCCCATAAAGCAAGGGGGAGATCGTCCATCCACTTCCCTGGACTTCCTTCTAAGCTCTTGGTTAGGGCTTTCAGTATTAATTTGTTTGCTGCCTCGGCTTGCCCATTACCTTGAGGATAACTGACCGATGACTTTTTGTGTTTGACTCCTAGTCTATTCAATTCTTCGGTGAAAGCGTCAGAGAACTGGAGCCTGTTGTCGGTCACAATAGAATGTGGGACGCCGAACTGACACCATATGTAGTCATGGATGAAGCTGATGGCGTTCTCCTCTGTGATCTTTGCCAAGGGCTTAGCTTCCACCCACTTTGTGAAGTAGTCAACTGCTACAATTACGAACTTGTTGCTTCTTTTGGCCAGGGGAAATGGCCCAATGATGTCGACTCCCCATATGTCAAAGGGCCATATCGTTATGACGAGACTTTGCTCCACAGGTGGTACTCGAGAAGCGTTGGCATTTGTCGCACTTCTTTACATAGGCTTGGGCATCCTCTCTTAAGTTTGGCCAGTAGTAGCCGAGTGTGATTATTTCATCGGCAAGAGTTCTGGCCCCCGGGTCTCCTCCACAAACTCATTCATTTACTTTGGCCAGTAATTTCTATGTGTCTTTAGGGGAGACGCATCTCAGGAGGGGCCTGGAGAACAACCTTCGATATAGAATGTCGTTCCAGACTATGTATCGGGCAGTCTTTTTCTTTATCGCCTTGGCCGCCAACTCGTCTTCTGGTAGCTTTCCTTTCTCGATGTAGTCATTGTAGTTTTCGATCCATGTTCTCTCCTCGTCATCGAGAATGAATATCTCCAATCTCTCGTAGGCAGGTTGATCGGCGTAGATGACTAGAGGATTGTTTTTTTTTTTACGTGGCCATCTTTGACAAAAATTCGGTCTCCTGGTTGTGTTCCCGTCCTACTTGCCTTATTTCCCAGAACTCCAAGTTCTTAGTGATATTCAGGACGAGATCTTGGTATTTCGTCAGCATGTGGTTCTCGGTGTTGTACTCCCCTTTTACTTAACTCACCACGAGTTGGGAATCGCTATAGGCCACCAGTTTGCTTGCACCAAAGAACTTTTCCCTTTCTATTCCCAAGACCAGGGCTTCATACTCGGCCTGGTTGTTTAAAGCTGTGAATTTAAATCTGACGAAGTCACGGGCTACATGTTCGCCGCCTGGGCTTGTCAGATATACGCCGGCTCCACTTCTTCCTTTTGTTGTTGATCCATCAGTGAATAAGACCCAACAGTCACCTGGTAGTTCTTCCAGTGGTTCCCTATCCATGGGAGATTTCCTCTTCCTGGTCGTCGGCGTATACTCGCTGGAGAACGCGGTCTCGACTAAGAAGTCTACCAGAGGCTGCGCCATCAATGTCTTCCTCAGCTTGTAGGTTATATCAAACTCGGTCAATTCAATTGACCAGTTCAGTAATCTTCCTGAGCTGTCCATCTTGTGCAGTATCTTCCTGAGTGGCGCGTCGGTATAAACCGTGATGGGATGAGCAGAGAAATATGCGCGCAGTTTTTCTGGCAGCAATGACCAAGGCATATGCTATCTTCTCAACATTATAGTACCTGCTCTCGGTGTCTGAAAATTCTTTACTTACATAGTACACCGGCTTCTGAATTCCATTATCTTCTCGTACTAATACGGCCGCCACGGCTCTGTCTGTCGCCGCGAGTAATACGAAGAGTGTCTCTCCCATAATCGGACTACTAAGTAGTGGAGGTGAACCCAGGTATTGTTTTATCTGCTGGAATGCTGCTGAGCATTCTGGGGTCTAGTAGAAGTCCTTAGTTCCCTTCAGAGCCTTGAAGAATGGTAATGACTCTTCTGCCGACTTGACTATAAATCTCCCCAGGGTGGCCACCCTTCCATTCAACCTCTGAACTTCTTTTACACATGTCGGTTCTTTCATGTCAACTAGGGCCTGGATCTTCTCCGGATTTGCCTCGATGCCTTGTTGGGAGACCATGAAACCGAGGAACTTGCCCGCCGTGACCCCAAAACACATTTACTTGGGTTGAGCTTCATGTCGTTTTCTTTCAGGTTTTTTATAGTCTCCGTCATATCCGGGACGTGGCTTCCTGGCTTGGTCTTTATTACCATATCGTCAATATAGGATTCCATGTTCCTGCTGATCTGGGATTTGAACACCTTGTTCACATCCTCTGATAAGTTGCGCCGGCATTCTTGAGGCCAAATGGCATCATCACATAACAATAGATCCCTCCTGCTGCTTGGAAGGCGGTCTTTTCGATGTCGTCTTCGGCCATCTTGACTTGGTGGTAACCAGAATAAGCGTCTAGGAAGCTCAAGGTTTGGTGTCCAGCAATGGAGTCGACCAACTTGTCTATCCTGGGTAGGGGTAGCTATCCTTTGGGCATGCTTTGTTGAGATCTTTGAAGTCGACACACATTCTCCACTTGTCATTTTGTTTCTTCACCATTACGACATTAGCCAGCCACTCGGGATATGTCGCTTCTCGGATGATCCCGGCCTTCATCAATTTATCTACCTCGATCTCGATTGCCTTTTCTTTATCTATGGAGAAGACCCTTCGTCCCTGCTTGACTGGTTTGAAAAAACTTTCCACCTCTAGTTTGTGGAGAGCGATGGCTTCTTTAACTCCAACCATGTCTTCAAATTTCCATGCAAACACGTCTAGGTTGTTTTTGAGCAGGTTGATAAGCTCCTCTCTCTCTTCCGGGGGAAGTTGTTTTCTAATTCGTACCTTCTGTTCTGGGTAGTCAGGGTTGATTATGACCTCATCTAGCTGGTCAACCGGTCTCAACTCAGGACCGTCCCTGAACTCTAAGGTTTCCACAATGATTCACTTTACTTTTTCCTTGTCTTTGCCTTCTAGGCTCAAATTCTCTATATCTAGGAGTCTGTCAATCTCAGCATCCATTGGGTCGGGTATTGTGGCCCCCGAGCTTGGGACGGTATGAGGTCTGAACCGCTCGGCTCGTCCGAAGCTGTGTTCATGGAGATACAGCCGAATCCTTCCAATCCACATGTCATTTATGTCTCTGTCATGGTCTTATCATCATCCAGTACGACCCATTCTTCGGGCATGTCTAATGTTATCACGCCGATATTGGGGGCTGAAGTAGTGACCGTGGTCGACTTCGATATAGTAATATTCCTTTCTGGAGTGTCGATCTCCATCTTGGTTTTTGCCTTTCTGGACCTCATCATGTGCTCTAAGAAGTGTTTGGGGTTCCCTAGGACGCAACCTATTCCTTCTGGGGTTAGGAATTTCACCCTTTGGTGAGGGAGGGAAGCAACTATTCCCAATTTTCCTTGACTAAGAGAGCCGAGGATGGCATGGTAGTCACTTGCCAAATCCATAACGATGAAAGTGATCATAGCCAATGTTTTGTAGGGGTGCTCACCAACTTCTAGTACCAAGTCCACGGTTCCCTTAGCCTCGGCTTTGTGATTCGTAAATCCTTCTAGTCTTCCGTTGTACGGGGTCAGCATGGTATCCGGCAGCTCCATCTCCTTGAAGGTTCTGTAATAGAGCACGTCTTTAGCGGCCCCAGAATCTATTAGGAGCCTTTCTGACTCACAGTTGTCAATTCGGCCTGTGATGACCAGCGGCTGTTCTCTCATGGTCCTGTTCCCGGCTAGTTCGTTAGGGGAGAAACTAATCACCTCCTCCCCTTTGTGAATCCAAGGGGGGATATGGTAAACATTGCTTAGCTCGTAGATCTGTTCTTTGAGCCTGGTATTTGAAGGAATTTCCTCCCTTATTACTCTAATCAGCTTTGCCCGGGGCGGTCTATCTTCGTGGTCATCCATCGTCTCGTCCTCTTTTGGACGTTTGTTGTCTTTCTTTGCCAAGTATTCATTTAGTTTTCCCTGATCGGACCACGTTTGTAGTATTTTCTTTAGGGCAAAGCAATTTTCTGTCTCGTGCCCGTTATCTCGGTAGTAGGCACAGTACTTGCTTGTGTCCCTTAGGAACTTTGGGTTATCTTTAAGGGGTTTTGGATTTGGGAGATTCACCAGGTTCATGATCTCGGAAATCGGCTTTGTAAGGGGGTAAAGACCTCGGTCGGTCTCGTTCTATTCTTCCCTCGGTTTCCACTTCCAGTGGTACCCTGGACCGAGTCAGAAGTGGGTGGTCTACTATCCCTTCCTCGGTCTCGATCTCTGTATCCGGACATCAGTTTCTTTTTTTCTTTAGCAGTGGCTGTTGCATAGGCCATCTGGTATAGCTCAGATTTTGTAAGAGGTTCTCTTACCGATAATTCATAGGTGAGCTCGTCTGATCTTTGTCCATTATAGAAGCACATTATGATCTCCCTGTCAGTGAGTCTCTCTTCTATTGAGTTAGCCAAGTCTCTGAACCTATTGTAGAAGTCCATAGTTGATTCGCTCTTTCCCTGAACTATGTTTGCCAGATCTGAAATTTTTTCTTTCTAGCTCCAGAAGTGGCGAAATACTCTAGGAAACTTGATTTAATTTGGAGAAGGAGTTGATGCTTCTTATCTCTAGATCCATAAACCAAGACCTGGATGCTCCAACTAACGTACTAGCGAAGGCCTTGCAAAGTACGTCGTCTTTGTTGGAAACGAAGGCCATCATACCTTCGAAAGACTGGAGGTGGTCCATGGCATCAGAACTGCCAGAATATTTGTCCATGTGAGGAAGCTTCAACCGGGGATTAGGTGGAGAATCCTTTATCCATTGAGCAAACGGACGCATTGCGTCATAGTCGGTCTTCGGCTTTCTCTGCCCCTAGTTCATCTCTATATTGTCCATCCTCTCCTGCAAATCCAATACGATCTGCTCACTGAATCCTGAGCTGCGATGGGAGCTTCTCGGACTGTCTCTCTCTTGGTCTCGGCCCCTCCCAACAACTCGGTTTGTGTCTGGATCATTACGAGGTCATCTCGAGGAGTACGACGAAGTGGCTCCTGTCTGGGTGGGACTTGATCTTGATTTTTCCACCGCCTCCTTTCTCCTAGAAATCTCACATCTGGAGATTCTGCCTCTTCTTCTCTTCTACGATTTATCTGATCTCTCAGATCTCTTCCATCGGGATTAATTGGGCCAAGTCGTCCTTCTAGTCGGCTTGGTGGAGCAGCTCGATTCCCTGGGGGCGCATCACGCGGTTCCTGATGACGTCTGTCCTCAGTGCGCGGATTCCCCCTAAGGTCAATTCTTTCTCCGCCTCCCAAAGCTCCTCTTGTGCTAGAGGGCTGGGTGAAGGGTGCCAAGGAATGATCAGGATCAAATTCTAGAAGAGCCCTCTGAGCATCAGCTAGTTGCTGAAGGGTTGAGAGATTCTGATGTAATAATGCCCTCCGATCAATTGGTGCCGGCCTAGAAGGGCCAGCCTCGGTAAGGTGAGGACGTGAAGTCGTTCGTCTCCGCCATCCATACTAGTGCGCAATTTTAGGCGCCGGCCCTCTGGAACGGGTGTGCATCCTGCCTCCCTAAGGTGGAGGAGGGAGGCCTTGATTCAGAACATTGTTATTTGCCACGTTAGGAGGTGGCGGATTGAGATTAGCGTCTGGTGTAACGCTAGCTTCCCGACCGTCGGCGCGAACTTCAGACATGAGGAATTTGTGGTTTTCCGAACAGAAAGATTCTCCGATCGACGTTTCCCGGCAATGGAACCAAACTGATGCTGCCAAAAACGTGCCAGATCAGCCCTTCGTCTAGCGGTTCGGATAAATCCAGCAATGAGAACTTCCTCGTACGGATCTGGGCACAATAAACAAACGTAAACTACGCCGGGGCTTCACCGGCGAAGGCCCTCCAGCGTGAGAGTAAGAATACGGGTGACATATGTTAATAAAGAAATCAATTGACTAGTTTGGAGCCAAAGAGTTCATTACCCGTCTCCTGTTATGAGGACCTGTTTTTATAGGCGTGGGTGAATGAGTTCTGACTTGTTAGAAAAGTCAAGGAGCCCGTATTGTTGTGGGACTCGTATTCCTTGGAGATAGACTCCTGATCAGGATGAGTGATATCCCAGTTATCTTGTAGAAGAGATATCCTTGTTTAGATAAGGATCTTCACTGTTAGAGTTGTAATCAAACTCCGTAAGTGGACTCCCTGTGGTAATGGGAGGTTTATGATACATCTCGGCCCGTCATCTAACTCGGCTCATCATAGAGGCCGACTAGGGATTAGGCCTAGGTAGGGACTGCCTGCTCGGCGTGGTCGATATCAGACCATAAGCAGGGCCTCTGGTGTATGGGCCTCTCGGTATAGGCCTTTTAGGTGTATGGGCCCAGAGCATATGGATCCCATTTACCCAAGTCGATTTATGTTGTTCATCAACTGTTCTGTATTTTTAGTTTAAAATGTATTTTGAAATATATTTGAATTGGTACTAAATAAATTAACATATTTTCTCTCTTTCTTAGTACCAACTTAAAATTTTCACCGTTCATATTTATCATTAGAAATGCAAGAATCATAATATGGATATTAAGATTGGTGTTTAATACCCATAATTAATTAGAGTTGCTTTTAGAGAATGGGAAAAAAATAAAGTAACTTTTAAACAAAAAACGACGAGTTATTTTACTCATACTTATAAATTTGTTAAGAGATAAAAGAAGGATAAAAAAGGAAAAAGAGAGAGTATACTGGGAAAAAATGTTTCAATTAGGCGTATTCCACCAAGCTTGTGAGACTAGAGTCATCAGTGGCCATGGATGGAGTTTGGGGGGGGGGGGGGGGGGGGGGGGGGGAGGACATGGATTCGAGAAAATAAAACATGGGTTGGCCAAACCCAGGGAACGCCGACCGAACAAAGTCGCAACTCAATTTATTCTATCCTTTAAGCCAAAGCCATGTGTCAAACATTTGGTTGGTTCTTTTATAGTTTTTTGATAACTCATTAAAGTATCATTTTCAAACATATACTCCCTCCGTCCCACCTCACTTGAGACCTTTGAGGTGGGCACAATAACTAAGAAAAAAGAATAAAATAAAGAAAATGTGTGGTAGAAAATGAAGAGTGAGAATAAGTGGGGTTAATAGTAGGTTGATTGAATGAATTGTGTGGTGGAAAATAAAGAGAGAGAATGAGTGGGTGGGGTAAATTGAATATAAAATAATAAAATCATGACTATTTTGGGAGGTCTCAAGTGAAGTGGGATGACCCAAAATGGAATAAAGTCTCAAGTGAAGTGGGACGGAGAGAGTATATATCTTTTCATTCTCTATAAATAGAGTCTAATCTTGATATATTATTGTACACATGTATATTTAAGAAGAATAAAAATGGCCAAAAAAAATATTTTTTATTTCATTTCTTTTAATATTATTGATTTTCATGTATATTTAAGAATTAACTTTAAATTTATGTTTAATTTTATGAAACTGATAAATAAATAATAATGAAAGAAAATGAGCATTAATAATGATGATAAAAATAAATAAAGAATAATAAAAGATGATTTGGGTTAGTTTGGATTGGGTTGAGTTGGATTGATGGAAGATAAAAGAAAAATGAGTTAGGTTGGAGTTGTAAGTTGAATGAGAAAATCTCGGGAAAAACGCGTTTTACACTCGTTTTAGCGTAAAACGTGTTTTTTTTTATGCGGGGTGATATTTTTGTAAATAAACGGAACATTATTACAAAGCGCGGTGACATTTTTGAAAATAATTAGAACTTATAAAAACATATCAGACACTTTTCGATACTGTAAGAGGCATTTTATATTACTACAGCAGACACTTTTTAACACTAGAGAAGACACTTGTTTTTGGAACTTGTAAAAACTCACCAAGCATATGTTGACAATGTAAGAGACATTTTTCATTACTAGAGGAGGCAGTTTGTAATACTAGGACATGCATTCTTAACATTACCATTAAAAATAACTGTTTGAATGTTTATAAGTGCCGGATGAATGTTTTATAAGTGTAATATAAGAGCAAAAACTTTTTGAACACTGAAAAATGCACATAATGATACTATAGGAGGCAATTACTTAAAACAAGTTTTTCCATTCTTTAGTATAAAACATATTTTACACAAGAACGACTCAAGTTGAATGGGTTAGATTGCTAATGAACATAGCCTGATGCGAGCATAGGAATGACACAGAAAGTACCAAAGAGCTCTAGCTCAGCGGTATCCGGTGCTAGCTTCCATGTGGAGGTTACGAGTTCGAATCCCGTTAGGGAGATTTGTGTTAGCCTATTTATAGGCCTAGTTGTAGCCTTCATGGCATTATCAATTAATAAAAAAACCAATTAAAAAAAAATGACACAGAAAGTGAATTTTGCGCAGTTCGCACCTCTGCTGTGCAAATTGACGGAGACTCAGTACTCTCCATGTGAGTTTTTTGTTTATTTATTTTGAGTTGTTTTAGTTTTAATAAAACTAGTGAGTAACCCGTCGAAATTCGACGGGAATAATAAACCTAATTAATTAAGAAAAGCTAATGCAAAACATTTTCATACTGAGATAGTGGTACGAAATCAAATAAGTGATCTAGTAAAATACCATACCAGTCCTAATCTCAAATAATATTCAACAATAGTAGGAGACACAATTACATGTAGTCAATCACACAAAAGCCATCCACTTCAGCCACTTGAAACCAACCATACAAAAATTCATCCACTTCAGCTATTAGGAATATTAATATACTATTCAAGTAAATATTTTGTATTTATTAACTTACCAAACTTAGGGATATTGTGTATATTAATTAGGAGATTTATATCTTGTTAACCAAGTTAGATTAGTCTAGAATGTTTCATGTAACCCTATAAATATGTAACCTATTGTTCATTAATAAATTGAGTCTTTCATATTCAAATTTTCTCTACCATGTATGATTGACTCCGACTATCTCTCTCTAATCCTTGACATGCTATCAGAGCTATAATCCATAATGTGACTTCTCCACCAAAACCTTTTGCGGCAAAACCTTTAAGTCGCCCCACCCTAAACTCACCACATACTTCCGTCATTACAGCACTCACAGAACTTTTTTTTTTCTCAATCTCCTTTTGGCCGGCAACCCTATAAACCCAGAACCAATTGTAAACAACCTTCCACTCCTACTTTCTCACCACTCAAATTTAACCCTTCTCTCTTGTTTCAGCCTTACACCCAAATCATCATCTTTCATGAAAAAAATAATAATCAAATACCCAATTTCAAATAACCCACTCCCCTAAAAAATCAGCACCTTAGACCATATCCCAATTACCCGATCTACCCCTTCCTACAATTCTTCTTCTTCTTCTTTTTCTTCTTCATCAAAGCTTTCTTCTTCACAGGCCTTTATAAATTTCTTTCTTTTAAAGTCTTTTTCTCTCTTTATTGAAATAAGTAAATTATATTAATATTTCAAATCTTTTCCTTCTTCTTACAATCAATTTTTATTTCTTCTTAAAATCAATGTTTTTTTTTCTTCGTCATTGAGGCGTAAAATAAAACCCTTATCCCCCGTCATTGCGACGTAAAGTCAACGTCATTGCAACGTAAAATCGTCTTGCGACATGGTTGCGACGTAAAATAAAAGTTTCTCTATCAACAATTTTTTTTCTCACATACCTCTCTCAAATATTTTTCTCCTTAATTCTTCTTCTTCTCTCTAAATTTTTACCAATCTCAATGTCACGTTGAGTATTATTTCTTCCTTTCATAAATTCTTCTTGTTCTTAAATTTTCTTTCCCAATATTAAAACAAAGTTGGGTCTTCTAAACTCTTCTCATATTATATTTTTATTCTTATTCTTACTCCCTTTCAACCTCAATTTTCTTCATTTCTTTCTTCTAAAATATAATTTCTTCTCCTCCCAAATACAAGTTTTTCTTCAGAAACCACATGCACGTCTGGGAACAAATCCGACTCCACTCGTTTATCAACACGCGACTCGTCTCACCAATATTCAAGATTGGACTTATCCAAGGATCGTCCATCTTGCGGGGGCATATTACGAATATTAATATACTATTCAAGTAAATATTTTGTATTTATTAACTCACCAAACTTATGGATATTGTGTATATTAATTAGGAGATTTATATCTTGTTAACCAAGTTAGATTAGTCTAGAATGTTCCATGTAACCCTATAAATATGTAACCTATTGTTCATTAATAAATTGAGTCTTTCATATTTAAACTTTCTCTACCATGTATGATTGACTCTGAATATCTCTCTCTCTAATCCTTGACATCAGCCACTTGAAACCGTAGTCACTCTTCAACAATTTCAGTTTCTAAAACATTTGACTTCTTCTTACCCTCAACTGATTTTGTGTAATCATCTATGAGACAATACCTTCACAGCCAAACGAACTTAGTTAGCACAATATTGTTCTTGTTCTCTTTAATTGGTGCGACTTACAACTCATCTACACTTTTTTCTTTGTAAGTTAGATTAAGTTCTCCTTGAGTCTCACAGTAATGAGAAATGATCCTCTATTCTGTTGTAAATTTAATAGCTGTAAGCAGGTCGAGATTCATATTGGTTTTCAGTTATTGAGACAGTGCATCCTCGTATTGCTTAAAAACAAAACATTTATTAGTTTACAATGCATTATGAACAAATAGAAAACATACAAATTATAGTGACTACCACCAATGTGGTTAGATCAAGTCATAGCCACACCCAAATATTAGCCCATACAAAGCATGTTGTTTTAAGGTGCTCCGTTGATGCCTGCGGGAGGGTCTTGTAATATCTTGAAATGCCTCATCAGTGTCTTCCATGTAAGAGTGGCATGCTAACCACCTGAATCAAAAACCAACCAAATGGATACACATTTATGGTTGTTCAAATCTTAGTGATCCTAAAATCTTACTACCTGAGAGTACAAAAGTCCAAGGCTGCACATCAATCTTGGTTGGAAATTGTAAATTAAACTGGGACGGAAGGAGTATAGACTAACGATTTCTCGGCTACCAGATTGCCTTGAAGCGCATCCACAAAAATTTGGCCTTAAAAGTGTATAAACAAAACATGCCTAGTGAAGCAAGTGTTCATATAATTGAAAATTTTTGAAGAGTCAAAAATTATTTTGCGACGGAAGGAGTATATGACTAAGAAGTACGTATATAATATGTTTCGTGGTTATACATCATATTTCTACTATAAGGGATAAAATAAAGTGAAAAATAAAACAAATACAAAGAAGATAGAATAAAGGAGCATATCAACTAATTGACAGCTCCTCTCACAGTAGAGTTTAATGCTCAATTGCTCATTTTGAATGCAAAAAACGAGATCTCTTATCGGGCCATTCTCTGAATAAGCACTTGGTCTACAAAACAAATACCAAGTTCCAAGCACAAATACCTTCACAAAAAGAACACTGTCCACAAATATTTAGATCTACAAAGTCAGAATGTCTATCTAGTGGTGAAAAAATTGAGGAGATTCTTGGTTTAGATACCTTTCACCATTTTCACTCGCAAGTAGGTTCATAACTTTAGTAGTGTCATACAGCAAAATATAAAACACCATTGTTGCCTACCCTAAACTATTGACTGCCATACTCTTAATAGAAGGTAACCTCCGTTCCTTAGATTCAAATAAGTAATAATAGAGGTGTTGCAAATAGATATATTAAAACTAATAAATATATTAAAATTTCTAACTTAGTAGCATTTAATTTTTTTCATATAGGGTAAAAGTATTTTGGGACGAAGTTACTTGAAATTTGGACATTCATTTAGGGTGGATGGAGTAACAAATGAGAGGAGTACGTGAAAAGTAAAAATTAATGTGTTTGCATAACATGCTCGAGTTCTCATTTATATTAGATTTGACATATTCTTCAATAAAAATATCAATCACATCATAAATATAACGCACACCCTTTAATATGTGAAAAAATAGTAGTATAATATTATTATTAAACAAATGGGTGTAATCATTTAGTTACCAAAAGCATACCAAGAGAGGAAAAGAGTCAGATTATAATGAACGCGAAACTCAAAAAAATTACTATATGGTAACTAACAAACATAAACATGTATCTAATTTTTAGGCACATTTCCACAAATGAAGCCTTGTAATGGCATAAATCTGATTACAATAAAGTGACAGCAACACTTATTTAAAAAAAAAAAACCAAACGGATACTGCCATAAACTTGAAGGTTGCACACAATATTTAGTAATGTAGCAAGTTGTTACTCCAAGCAATTTGTGGCATGTTTTCAAACGCGCATTGTGAGCGATGTTGTTATTGCTGCAATCAAATAACCGGAGTAGATGCCAACATGTTAAACGCAGTTAAGAAAAAACATTAAAACCCACAATTTAGCTTAAAATTTTACATCCACATTATTTGTTACTTTAAAAGTGTCTATTGAAAATGCGCATTTCATCACCCGAAATAAAACATGTTTTTCGCAAGACCTACTCGATGGATATAGAAGAAATTGTAAATTTGTAACTAATACGGATGTAAAAATATGCTATATTTTATATAGATACATTAACATTTTATTAAGTTTTAGTGCTAAAGCTTAAATGCTTCAGAAATTTAAAAGTTTAGTCACTCATGTTGAATATAATAATATTAGTATATACTTACAAATAATATTATGGACAATCCCACTCGCTCCAAAAATAAAATTAAATTCTTCAAAAATTTATAAGTTTATTCAGTTGTGTTGAACTTTGATTAAAATAATAATAATTATCTTCATGTCATTCTGAAAATCGTTATTAATGTACCAATAGAAACATTATCAATAGCTTATTTTTAGAACCAAATAATTTCTCATAAAATGACGATCAATGTCCAATCAAAGTGAATAAAAATAAACAAAATTGAAATGCAACATTTATTTTGAGAAAATTGAGTAAATAAATTTACGCTTGTCTCACCGTCATAGAATACTTCTCAAACGACAAATGAGTAGATAAATTTTGACTTAAAATAAATTCAATCAAAGTGACTAAAAATAAATTAAATCATAATGATAATCAATGTTCATAAGATCTAGGCTCAGGGCCTGCCTATTTAAACGTTGGTGTGAAAAAAACTGTCAATCTAAAATGGAAAACAAAAGTAAAATCAAAACATGGGAAACAAATACTTAAAGAAACATAAGACACTATTATAGAATAATTAAAATTTTGGACATTCTAGAGGCACCTATAACAACCAATAAATATTCTTCATCACACGAGTAGGATTGGAGACCACCTTGTTATGAAACATTCTGGAAATTCTCCTTTATCATTAACTTCAAATTTTGCATCTCTTTCTAAATCACACCAAGTGTCTTGAAATATAATCTGTGAAGAAAATCATGAACAAATACCATCTAAAGTATAATTATCTATATTTACCCATCAAAAGAACAATGGAAAAAAAGAGAGCATATGTCAACAATTATCAAAGGAAGTCATTAATTATATTGAATTGTTGATATTTTATTTACCCTCAATTGCTTCTGAACCAAAATCACTACATTCTTCTAAAATTTTCTATGAGATTAAAAAAAGTAAAATAAAAGAATTATAGGGAAATAAAAAAGATCCAACAATATGCTAGCTTAAAAACTGAGTATAATATACTTAATCTGTTACATATAATGAAATCCAAACTGTCAAGAATAAATAAAGCTAACAAAAAGAAAGTCATAGAGGGGACGTTGGTGTGAGGCCTGAAAATGTTCCTGCTTTTATATATTATATAGATGAACAAAACCTTTGCACGGTTATGAAGCTTCGCACTCACCTTTTTTCAACAAATACAATGTTAATTCCTTATAAAAATAAATAAATAAATAAAATAATAATAGTAATATTTCGGATGGAGTATATGACATTTCGAATTCTGTATGATTTTTCTTACCAAATAGGGGCACATCTTAGATTGGACAGCCAATGGATACTTTTACATATATCATGTTTGACTTTCTTAATTTTAGTAATTAAGGAATACAAATAGTTTATTTCATACTATATAAAGTAACATATATTTGTAAATAGGGAATAATTTGTGCTGCAATTTATTGAACCCGTTTTTTTTTTCTTTTTGTTACTTCATTTTGGAAGTTCATTTTGAAATTCAAATTGCATTTTATGAATAGTTGGTTTATATAAGGAAATATTAAATAAGGAAAAGACTTTATACTCTTTAATAATGCACCCGTTTTTTAATAGAATTTGCTAAAAAAAAAAATCTAACTGAATCTAAAGTTACTAATAAATTTAATAACTTTTGAATTTTGCTTTTGATAATTTTTGTTTTTTTTTATTTTTTTTATTTTGAATCTCATATTTGATAATTTTCGTTTTTTTAGAAAAAATCTTTCCCATCTTTTGAAGCTACCAATCACAGGCTGCCACGTGGATTTATGACGTGGCATTATGACGTGGCGCGCTGTGAGGCCTGGAAATGTTCCTGCTTTTATATATTATTATATAGATGTGACTCAGGTTATCATAAAATAGATAAGTTATGTTATTTTACAAATAAAGTTGTACCCAATAAATCCAAATCCGTCTTCACATTACACATGAGAAGTTTATATCTTAAATGTTGTAAGTATAAAAGTAAAGTATGAGAGAGAATGAGTGAGAGGAATAGTAAAAATTTCTTTGCCATTTTTGGAAGTTGATGTACCCAAGCAAATACTGATGTACCCAAGCAAAAAATAATATGTGTGCCCCATTTTAAAGTATGGGACGGATCAAAAAAGGCTCAATGATTGGTACAACAAAGTAAAAAATGGGGACGGAGGTCACTTAAATGGTTAACTAGACAAATTGGGATGGTTGGTCAAAGAATAAGGTCAACATGATGAACCAAGTTGACATCTTCCTCTTGCAAGACCAAGTTGTTAGCGTTGACTCAAATGCTAACACTAAATCAACTTGTATTCAAATAATCTCAAGGATTCATAAAGCGGAGTCTTGATGCATGAAGAAGCAGGAGTATGTAAAGGGGAAGAGAGTTTTATACGAGTTGCCTATTCAACTCGCCTTCTTGGTGCATTGGCAAAGTGTCTCAACTGAGAAGGAATTAACGCAGCTATAAAGGCAAGTGAACGTAACTAAATACGTGGAAGTCTAGAAAACGGCGACTTCCCTGTGGACCCCTCGGCAAGGTCATCAAAGTTAACCGTATGAGAGGTCATCAACATATCTCCGACTTGAGTGATCAAGGAGCAAGTCGTCGAAGCGAGCCAATGGCTAAGTGGATGACTTGATCCCAGATTACTTGGTGGCTGCGACAAGGGATCAACGACCTCTGACATTGTGATCCATTGTCTGGAAATAAGACAAAAACACCTTTTTACGTCCCACTAAGGGCAGGTGGTCATGCATAAAGTCCAAATGACCAATGACGAGTTTCCACGTGTCCTCTCCCCATGTCATGGTAAAGACCACAAAGAGGACTATATAAAGACATCTCTACCAAAACCCTAAGGTATGCTCACTCAGACCTTCAAACTTTTCTCTTCTTGGTTTGTTGGTTGAAAGGAGATCTTATTCTCACGCCGGAGGGTTTTTGGGGGAAAACCTCCCCCACCCTAACGGTGTTAGTTTTGCAGATCGGAGAAGAATAAGTTAGGTACAACCTTCCCTGAGGACGACGACTTGAAACGTGGTGCCCACTCGATTTTTTTGGCAGCATCAGGTGGTTCCATTGCCGGGAACTTCGAGTTTTTATTCTTCTTCCTTTCTCATTTTTGGGTGTGTTTATAAGAAACCCAGAATCTGGCGAAGGTACGACTTGCAACATGGAGATTCAGGCTACTCCTTCGAAGTTTAAGACAATCAGATCCACGGTGGAGATTCAAACACCAGGTAGGCAACATGAGCACCAACAAGGAGGCAGTAAGACTCATTCTTCTGCATGGGATACTCATACCAGCTCTCAAGCTCCCTCTCCTAGTGAGCTGGTTAGTCAAAAACAAGTAAGAGCTGCAAGAGATGCTAAGAGGCTTATGGCAGATCCTGGCCCGGAGGATGTACGAGCAGCCCAGGAGGCGGCCTTCCTGAAAAGGCAAAATGAGTTGGTTCTACAGCTGTTGATGAACAATCAAAGTTTGGTTGAGTTAGGAAATATACCTACACAGGTACCTCCGGTGGTTGGTGTTGAAAAGCCCGTTATACCAGGTCAAACTCGTACTCATCCTTCGAGGTCAAAGTCGAGAGCGAGCGAAGAGGTGTCTCAAGCAAAATCAAAACGGAGAGAGGTGGTCCCCCTCCAAGAAGGATGCCGCTCACCCTCGCGATGAAAGGGGAAGAGATCAAAGAGAGAAGGAAAGACCCCGAAAAGAGCACATGGAGGAACAGCGAGTTGAGAGATCCAGAAGGAGTTCCTCTCATATAAAGGAAGACAAAGGAAAGCGTAGGAAATTGCATCATGAGAGGGACGAAAATGGGGACTCTTACTATTGTGATTACGAAGAGTCAGAATGGGACTCCAGCTCGCGGAATGACAGCACTTATACCCCATCTCGCAGTATGCACCGATCGCGTAGGGACAAAGGGATAAGCGAGTTGAGGAAGGAAAGAGACCAGGAGCAGGAATCTTGAAATGCTTGGAAGGATGAGATCCTCAAGCAAATCGTTGAGTTGAAAGAAAAAAAGAATGAGCCAAAAGAGGAAAAGAATTCATTCTTAGTCCCTTTTACTTCGTGGATCAGAGAAGCTGAGCCAGATCCGAAGTTCAGAAGACCAAACTTGCCGAAGTATTCGGGAAGCACAAAAGCAACTAACCATATAGGGGGGGTTTGAAGTCACTATGTCCATGTTGACAAAAGATGATGCAACCAAATGCAAGGCTCTGGAGAGTATATTGATATCACATGCCTTGGAGTGGTTCTTGCTATTACCATCTGAATCTATTACTAGTTATGCTAACTTTCGCTCTAAGTTTCTAGCCCGCTTTAGTATCTCAGGAGCCCATCCTGTAACGCCCATCCTTAATCTCGTTAAATATTTAACGTATTTGTTAAATTCTTGACGTGCTTGCTTAAATGCTTGAACTTGCATATTATGTGCTAGTTTTACTTGAATTAATTTATTAACCGCTTTAGAATATTAAGGTGGTTAAATGTCTAGTTTTGACTTTAGGGTCATTTGTGAAATTATGACTCTAAGGGGCCTTTTTGTAGGAAGTTAGAACTTGAGGGGCCTAGTTGCAATTCTTGGAAAGTTCCAAGTATAAATTGTGTTGTTTGCCTGAGAAAGAAAGGCAATTCATTTCTTTCTCAAAGTTTCTCGTTCTTTCCTCTGTTCCATAATAGGAAGTTCAGTTTTACCCTATTCTCGACTCCTCGAGTTTAATTATCCCTCTGTTCGTGATTCCGGTCCCGGATAAATATTCGTGGCGTTGAATAGAGCGTTCCAGGCCGATCAGAAATTTATTTGGGTCAACTTGATTTTTGACTAGGTAAGCTATTAGCTTCCCCTTACTTGTAATAACATGTATATATGTTATTCCCGCTACTTGTTCTTGTTAAAATTGTGTTTTGGTCAATTTTTGTGATACTTGTAAAATTGGGACAAAGGGAGTAAACGTATACTGAAAACAAGAATGAATTAGAGCTGCAAGTGTCTGGGAAAGTTAGGAAATTTATACTCCTATTCGTGAGACGGTAAAATAGTAACTTGATTTAAATATTATTAGAAAAATCGTACCATTATTTGTGGTACGGGGAAATGAATGGAAGTATCCCTAAATGTTTATAGTAGTATAATATAAAATTGTACTGATATTTTTGGGGACGGTGAAATATTGAAATGGAATAAAAGGAAATTGTCCTATTATTTATGGGACGGTAAAAGAAATGAATTGAGCATGAAATAATGTTTTGGGTATTGCCTAAGAGTTAATAAAAATTACTCCTACGCTCGGGACGGAAAATTATTTAACCTGGGAAAGAATTCGGATTTTGGCATTTTTGGGCCTTGGGCGACCGCCCATTTTGGGTTGGGCGACCGCCCATCTATCTGAAGTATTTTGTTCTTGGAAAGCCTGATTTTGGGCGACCGCCCACACTATTTTGTGCGGCCGCCCATATGTCCTGAAAAATTGTAAAACTTGTTCCATGATTGTATAAGTTGGAAATAACCCTTGTTAAGGCATATAGCCTTAAGATAAGATGTCCTAGCAAGTGTTGTGACACCTTAGGGGCATCAGAACTTGGTTTTAAACGTGTATACTCATTTAATTAAAATGAGAACTTAGTCTTGTACATGAACACTTATAAAACTCAAATGAGAACTTAAGTATAAGAGTAACAACTCTTTTATATGTCTTGAAAGTGCTATGAACAAGCACTTATGCTTGTCTTGAAGCTAAGGATTGTGCACCTTAGGGGCATTAAAACAATGACTTGAGATTGAATATCCTATGTAGGGGATTAAGAACTCGTAAGTATGAGTTGTCTAGCTCATTTACTTAATTTGAACTCGAAGTATTCTTGGTCTAGGTTTAGGGTACTATCCTATATGGCCTAGATAAGTGTTGTAGAACACTCTAGTACTGAAAAATAGTCCCTTTGTGAACAAATGAAATGTGGACTTGAATCATAATTAAATGATAACTTGGATATAAGAGTAGTAACTCTTTTATGTGTCCTGAAGTTAATGGTTGTGTACTTTAGGGGCACCAACTAATGTCTTGAGCTTGAATGTCCTAAGAAAAGGATTGGAAAATAATTCGTGAAAGATGTATAATTCATCTTCCTAGCTTGAACTTGAAGTATAAGATAATTAACTCTTGTACATGTTTAACCATCCAAAGAAATGGATTGAGAACTTGGATATAAGATGATAAAATCTTGTATATGTATTGAATGTCCTGAATATCTTGAATGTCTTGAATGTCTTAAGTTGAGACAGTAACTTGAGGTATAAGACAATAAAACCTTGTACATGACTTGAACATCCAAATAATTGGATTAAGACTTGAATATAAGATTATAAAATCTTGTACGTGCCTTGACACCAATATAGGTGTATGGTAATAAACTTGAAAGAGTTTTGATGTGTATATGCGAATTTTGCATATATTTACTTGATAGAATGTGGCTTCTTGATTGATTGGTACATGGTATGAATAACCAAAGAATTGGGTTATGGAACTAGATAGAGAATGATTAACTCTACTATATACTTGAATTTGATACGTGTGTATTGTAAGTGTTATGAACAAACACTAAAGTGCTAGTGATTGGTTTTAATCGTGTATATACTCAATGAAGTATATAAAGAATAAAGAAGATATCTTGTCTTGAAATGGGTTCCTAAAGAAAATAGGGACTAGTGTAATATGAAGATAATTCATATAATCGTGAATACTACGATTTAAATTAATAAGAATGGTTATAGAACACAATATGTGTTAGAAAATGTATTCGATTATTAACGATACATATACGTGAAGTATGACTGTGTCTAGGTACAATGTGACCTATTCTACTACGTATTTAGAGTCTAAGGTATTGGGCTCTACTTGATAGTAAGGGTATCGTGATAGACACCTTAATGTGTTAAACGTGACATAAATATGTACGTGCAAACTTGGCATGTGACTAAGTGATATACCCTACTACGTGATTGAGGTCTGTTATTAATAGACCCTAACTTGGATTGATCGTGTTATATGGACACTTACGTGCCATAGTTGAACTTGATTGGTATTCGCAATAATTGAGTACGTGTACTTATATTCTCGTGAGCACATGATACATGACTACATGGTGCATATTCTCGTGAGCACATGATACATAACTACATGGTGCATATTCTCGTGAGCACATGATACATAATTACATGGTGCATATTCTCGTGAGCACATGATACATAATTACATGGTGCATATTCTCGTGAGCACATGATACATGATTACATGGTGCATAAAGAATAGTCCACTAATAAGGGACTGAGTTCTGTTCTCGTAGTTCAAGTAAACATCTACTTGTGCATTCTTGTGTGAGTCCAGCTGGTTCTCCTTGCTTGTTCGAAAATATATAGGTTCACGCTTGTCGCGAGAGCTGGGGTTTAAGTGACAATCGGGTCCCTATGTATTTCCGCTTGACCCCTTACTACCGGCCATAGTAAGGGCATAGCTTCCTTAGTTGGAGCAATAAGCCTGACCTAAGTGAATGCTAAACTCTTGTCTTGAACACCACGTGGATCTTGTTCTTGTGGATGACACTGGTTACCAGGTCTTCTTATATACTGCACATCAGTTCTTGTTCTTGTTCTTGGTTGTCCTCAGCTAGAAAAGCATCGACAACAAATGGTATTCTTGGGAGAAATAAGGAAGGATTCAGGTACAATGCGTGATAGGCCTATGTGCATCTTGGTGAGCTGGTTTAGCCTCTCACACTAATTGACTACTTGTTACCTGATCATTTCTTGAGCTTGATTACTTGTTGGGTTGGCTTAGCCTCTCCTATACTTGTTACTTGATGATACTTGATATATGATCACTTGAGTATCTACTTGTATTGCATGATAACATGACATATAGTTGCATGTTAATAGCTTACTGAGATTTATCTCACCCTTTATTTGTTTAATTGTTTCCCCCCCCCCCAGGAAAGCAGGGGATAGTACGCAGTGAGGCTCGACTTAGCTGGGAACTTACTCAGCAGGATATTCTTGTTCGAAGTTAGTGTCCTTTTATATTTTGGTAAGGACGATCTTGTATGAGTTAATAAACTCTGGGCTTGTATTGGGGTAGTATTTGTTGTCCCTAGACAGTCCTTGATGCCAGCTTATTTGCTAGGCATGTCTTCCGCTGTATGTAACCATTTTGGTTTTAATTTTCTTGGTCTAGAACTGGTGTGAGCTATCTTAGCTCCCTACTCTTGAGTATATATATCATGTCAGTTTTGTTTTTAACAGGTATTGTTCCTGTTTCCCATTAGTTTCTTGTATCTTGTTAGTTACGCGCACCAGGTTCGAGGTTCTATTAGGGAATCCCGGGACTTGGGGCGTGTCAGTTTGGTATCAGAGCTATGGTTTAGCTCTAAGCCTGTATAGGGTCTATGGCCTAGGTTGGGTTAGTCTTGGGCGTGCTACCGACGTCGAGTGCTTCGTTACTTGTTGTCATACCAGGCATAGGACTGGTGTTGATAGGATTGATCCAATTGGATTATATGGTTTGAGAATCGAGAGCGCGAGTCTTTAAAGACTTAGGCATATCTATCTTGTCTTGTGGACATTGTATCGTGCTATATATGCATGCTTGTCCTTATCTCGTGAATTATGTGAAAGTGTATTCTCTAGTAAGAGACTACGTGCTTGATATTGTATTGATAAGAGCTTGATAGAAGTGTGGGTGATAACACCCTATACGTTCTATGTTAACTTGGTCATGTTACCTAGATGGGACATTGATGTGATACGTGTTATGGCTTGGCTCTTACGTGCTATGATTTGGCTTTCTATATGTTATGCCATTCTTGTTTACCACAATAGATGGTAATTATTTCTATGCTAGTATGCTTGACTATATATGTGAGCATGATAGATGTATGCATAACCTTTATGTTCTGCATTGAAAGTCTAGAAAGGGTTCTTGAGATTGTACTGGGTATTTAACCTATGTGATTGATAGTGGAATTTCTATACCAAACCAGATGGATGTATCCATTCTTGATGAGAAACTTGGATTATCTTGAGTTGTGACAGTGCGAATACAGTGCTGACATCTGGATTAATGTTCTTGACATCGATTGAGTTAAACGAGTTGAAGATTCAACTTGAAAATTTCTTGATAGAGGATATATCTACCTTGTAGTGGATGTCTGAAATGAGTATCTGTGTTGACCTATAAGTGGAAACAACCAAGGTACGTGTGTTCTTGAGATTTCTTGGTCTTGTTAGAGATTCATGAATGAATTTTGAAGGCAGCTCCATTGTTAACTATTTGACACCGAGAGCTACATCTTTTGCTGGATTGTCTTGATGGATTGATATACGTAAAGTCAGTTCTGAATATTGAAACGATGGATCATCACAACTTCAGTATCTGAGATTGCCTAGTGGATTTGACTAGTATTACAGTGATCTGGAGGATATGACCAGTTTTATTATTTCTAGTGGATATGTCAAGTTTCACCGATATAGTGGATTGACTAATCGAGTCTACTTGACTTTATGTGTTTTGATGTTATAATTGATACATCTAAATTGCATAGAATATTTGTGAGTATCAGTGCATAGTCGTGATGTTCTTGAGTTCTATTTGCTGATTATATATGTTATAATCTTGATCTAGTAAAAATTCGAGGACGAATTTTCTTTAAGGTGGGGAGGATGTAACGCCCATCCTTAATCTCGTTAAATATTTAACGTATTTGTTAAATTCTTGACGTGCTTGCTTAAATGCTTGAACTTGCATATTATGTGCTAGTTTTACTTGAATTAATTTATTAACTGCTTTAGAATATTAAGGTGGTTAAATGTCTAGTTTTGACTTTAGGGTCATTTGTGAAATTATGACTCTAAGGGGCCTTTTTGTAGGAAGTTAGAACTTGAGGGGCCTAGTTGCAATTCTTGGAAAGTTCCAAGTATAAATTGTGTTGTTTGCCTGAGAAAGAAAGGCAATTCATTTCTTTCTCAAAGTTTCTCGTTCTTTCCTCTGTTCCATAATAGGGAGTTCGGTTTTACCCTATTCTCGACTCCTCGAGTTTAATTATCCCTTTGTTCGTGATTCCGGTCCCGGATAAATATTCGTGGCGTTGAATAGAGCGTTCCAGGCCGATCAGAAATTTATTTGGGTCAACTTGATTTTTGACTAGGTAAGCTATTAGCTTCCCCTTACTTGTAATAACATGTATATATGTTATTCCCGCTACTTGTTCTTGTTAAAATTGTGTTTTGGGCAATTTTTGTGATACTTGTAAAATTGGGACAAAGGGAGTAAACGTATACTGAAAACAAGAATGAATTAGAGTTGCAAGTGTCTGGGAAAGTTAGGAAATTTATACTCCTATTCGTGAGACGGTAAAATAGTAACTTGATTTAAATATTATTAGAAAAATCGTACCATTATTTGTGGTACGGGGAAATGAATGGAAGTATCCCTAAATGTTTATAGTAGTATAATATAAAATTGTACTGATATTTTTGGGGACGGTGAAATATTAAAATGGAATAAAAGGAAATTGTCCTATTATTTATGGGACGGTAAAAGAAATGAATTGAGCCTGAAATAATGTTTTGGGTATTGCCTAAGAGTTAATAAAAGTTACTCCTACGCTCGGGACGGAAAATTATTTAACCTGGGAAAGAATTCGGATTTTGGCATTTTTGGGCCTTGGGCGACCGCCCATTTTGGGTTGGGCGACCGCCCATCTATCTGAAGTATTTTGTTCTTGGAAAGCCTGATTTTGGGCGACCGCCCACACTATTTTGTGCGGCCGCCCATATGTCCTGAAAAATTGTAAAACTTGTTCCATGATTGTATAAGTTGGAAATAACCCTTGTTAAGGCATATAGCCTTAAGATAAGATGTCCTAGCAAGTGTTGTGACACCTTAGGGGAATCAGAACTTGGTTTTAAACGTGTATACTCATTTAATTAAAATGAGAACTTAGTCTTGTACATGAACACTTATAAAACTCAAATGAGAACTTAAGTATAAGAGTAACAACTCTTTTATATGTCTTGAAAGTGCTATGAACAAGCACTTATGCTTGTCTTGAAGCCAAGGATTGTGCACCTTAGGGGCATTAAAACAATGACTTGAGATTGAATATCCTATGTAGGGGATTAAGAACTCGTAAGTATGAGTTGTCTAGCTCATTTACTTAATTTGAACTCGAAGTATTCTTGGTCTAGGTTTAGGGTACTATCCTATATGGCCTAGATAAGTGTTGTAGAACACTCTAGTACTGAAAAATAGTCCCTTTGTGAACAAATGAAATGTGGACTTGAATCATAATTAAATGATAACTTGGATATAAGAGTAGTAACTCTTTTATGTGTCCTGAAGTTAATGGTTGTGTACTTTAGGGGCACCAACTAATGTCTTGAGCTTGAATGTCCTAAGAAAAGGATTGGAAAATAATTCGTGAAAGATGTATAATTCATCTTCCTAGCTTGAACTTGAAGTATAAGATAATTAACTCTTGTACATGTTTAACCATCCAAAGAAATGGATTGAGAACTTGGATATAAGATGATAAAATCTTGTATATGTATTGAATGTCCTGAATATCTTGAATGTCTTGAATGTCTTAAGTTGAGACAGTAACTTGAGGTATAAGACAATAAAACCTTGTACATGACTTGAACATCCAAATAATTGGATTAAGACTTGAATATAAGATTATAAAATCTTGTACGTGCCTTGACACCAATATAGGTGTATGGTAATAAACTTGAAAGAGTCTTGATGTGTATATGCGAATTTTGCATATATTTACTTGATAGAATGTGGCTTCTTGATTGATTGGTACATGGTATGAATAACCAAAGAATTGGGTTATGGAACTAGATAGAGAATGATTAACTCTACTATATACTTGAATTTGATACGTGTGTATTGTAAGTGTTATGAACAAACACTAAAGTGCTAGTGATTGGTTTTAATCGTGTATATACTCAATGAAGTATATAAAGAATAAAGAAGATATCTTGTCTTGAAATGGGTTCCTAAAGAAAATAGGGACTAGTGTAATATGAAGATAATTCATATAATCGTGAATACTACGATTTAAATTAATAAGAATGGTTATAGAACACAATATGTGTTAGAAAATGTATTCGATTATTAACGATACATATACGTGAAGTATGACTGTGTCTAGGTACAATGTGACCTATTCTACTACGTGTTTAGAGTCTAAGGTATTGGGCTCTACTTGATAGTAAGGGTATCGTGATAGACACCTTAATGTGTTAAACGTGACATAAATATGTACGTGCAAACTTGGCATGTGACTAAGTGATATACCCTACTACGTGATTGAGGTCTGTTATTAATAGACCCTAACTTGGATTGATCGTGTTATATGGACACTTACGTGCCATAGTTGAACTTGATTGGTATTCGCAATAATTGAGTACGTGTACTTATATTCTCGTGAGCACATGATACATGACTACATGGTGCATATTCTCGTGAGCACATGATACATAACTACATGGTGCATATTCTCGTGAGCACATGATACATAATTACATGGTGCATATTCTCGTGAGCACATGATACATGATTACATGGTGCATAAAGAATAGTCCACTAATAAGGGACTGAGTTCTGTTCTCGTAGTTCAAGTAAACATCTACTTGTGCATTCTTGTGTGAGTCCAGCTGGTTCTCCTTGCTTGTTCGAAAATATATAGGTTCACGCTTGTCGCGAGAGCTGGGGTTTAAGTGACAATCGGGTCCCTATGTATTTCCGCTTGACCCCTTACTACCGGCCATAGTAAGGGCATAGCTTCCTTGGTTGGAGCAATAAGCCTGACCTAAGTGAATGCTAAACTCTTGTCTTGAACACCACGTGGATCTTGTTCTTGTGGATGACACTGGTTACCAGGTCTTCTTATATACTGCACATCAGTTCTTGTTCTTGTTCTTGGTTGTCCTCAGCTAGAAAAGCATCGACAACAAATGGTATTCTTGGGAGAAATAAGGAAGGATTCAGGTACAATGCGTGATAGGCCTATGTGCATCTTGGTGAGCTGGTTTAGCCTCTCACACTACTTGACTACTTGTTACCTGATCATTTCTTGAGCTTGATTACTTGTTGGGTTGGCTTAGCCTCTCCTATACTTGTTACTTGATGATACTTGATATATGATCACTTGAGTATCTACTTGTATTGCATGATAACATGGCATATAGTTGCATGTTAATAGCTTACTGAGATTTATCTCACCCTTTATTTGTTTAATTGTTCCCCCCCCCAGGAAAGCAGGGGATAGTACGCAGTGAGGCTCGACTTAGCTGGGAACTTACTCAGCAGGATATTCTTGTTCGAAGTTAGTGTCCTTTTATATTTTGGTAAGGACGATCTTGTATGAGTTAATGAACTCTGGGCTTGTATTGGGGTAGTATTTGTTGTCCCTAGACAGTCCTTGATGCCAGCTTATTTGCTAGGCATGTCTTCCGCTGTATGTAACTATTTTGGTTTTAATTTTCTTGGTCTAGAACTGGTGTGAGCTATCTTAGCTCCCTACTCTTGAGTATATATATCATGTCAGTTTTGTTTTTAACAGGTATTGTTCCTGTTTCCCATTAGTTTCTTGTATCTTGTTAGTTACGCGCACCAGGTTCGAGGTTCTATTAGGGAATCCCGGCACTTGGGGCGTGTCACATCCCGTTAGAAAGCAAGATTTGTGTAGTATCAGGCAAAAAGTGGGAGAATCCCTGACTAGTTACATGGATAGATTCAAATCCATTGCTGATAGAATTTCTAGCACCAGTCAGGATGAAGTGATCATGTTGTTTTCTGCTGGCTTGCAACCTGGAGCATTAAAAAAGAGCTGAATATGAGGATGCCGGCGACATCAGGGGAGATGTTTGAAAAAGCAAGGGGGTATGCTGGTGGTGATGATGGAGATGTTACTCCAGTCATTAGGAAAAATGTAAAAGAGAGAATTGAGTCTGTCCAGGAAGGAAGACCTAAGGGGACCCCAAAGAAAGTAACGAAGATGGAAAACAGAGGAAGTCCGGGAGATCGTTTCCGCGAGCAAGTCTTCACAAAGCTCACCCTAAAGCCAAGCGACTTAATGAAGCTGGTGGAATTACCTAAAGCTTTCCCTCTCAGAAAGGAGTCAGAGGCCAAAAGGGATAAAAGTAAATTTTGTGATTATCACCAGGATGTTGGCCACGTTACGGATAATTGCTTTAATTTGAAGAGGGTGATACAAAGAAAGGTGGATAACGGAGAGCTAGAAGAATATGTTGTGAAGGAGGGGGTACATGGAGAAAGGGTAGAAGAGCAAAATGTAGTAGATGTGATTAGTGATCCATTACCAAGCATTAAGAAGCTCAACCATCAAGTGTATAGCCTGACGCACACTTTCAACATGGCAACTTATCCCTCTAGTGAGGAAAGATTAATCAGTTTTTCAAGGAAAGAATTGGCAACTTCAGATGAGCATTCAAGTCAGCCCATTATACTTACTATTTACTCAACAAACAATGTAGTGCACAGAGTGCTTGTGGATACAGGAGCAAGTCTCAACATTCTGTATTATGAAGCTTATAGAAGGATGGGGTATTCGGACGCACATCTTGCTCCCTATGGTGGAATGCTGCAGGGTTTCACTAATCATACTGTCAGGGTGAAAGGAACTATAACCCTTCCAGTAGAGATTAAAGAAGATAATAAAAGCACAACTTGTATTGTGGAATTCATGGTGATTGACCTCATTTCTCCGTACAATGCGATAGTGGGAATTCCTTTTATGAGAAGTTTTGAAATGGTGGTCTCTATTCCCCATCAAAGGGTAAAGTTTCCAACCCCCATGGGAATCGCCTGCTTGAAAAGTGAGCCAGTGCCTACTATCAAGAAAAAGATTGAAATGGAGAAGGCTAAGAACCAAGTATCCGCCATTGTGAATGGTGTCCCTGAAAAGTTTAGTATTATTACAATTGCCGACTTCTTTATGGAGAGGGAATGGGAAGAGACTGAAAGCATGAGAAACAAGTCGGCAATGGTTTGCTGGGCTAGTGAATCAATGCAAGGATGGAGTTGTGCGGAAGTTACTGAAGAAGTTGGTGAGGAAATCATTTATGATGAAGTAGAGATGATGGAGCAGCGTGAAGTCGCTAAAATGGACTTAGATGTTGGAGATGGCGATTTGAATGAGGTAGTTGGAATGGAAATCGATGCTGCAGGGTTGACTTCTCAAGTCAACAAGCAAGGAGTGAAAAAAGGAAGAAGGAAAAGAGAGAAGGAAATAGAGGAAATTATTATTGATTCCCTCCAGATGCGAGATAAACCGGATATTCATGTCACACCCCTGAAAATACTAAAATCCATAAACATAAAATTTACATAATGTACATCTCCAAAATGCAAAATACCAAACCGGGCGCGTGAATTCAACTATAAACCAATAACATTAAACAACACCTCACGAGATTTCAACTCGGAGACAATCTACAAGTGCGGAAGCAAGAATAACTACTAATATAAAAACTCAACGGATAACATTATTTACAAAACACTGTACTACCTCGATCTCACAACAAAATACATAAAGGCTCCGAAGAGCAACTACCCCAAAGGAGGTCAACCTGCTCAGAAGATTCCTGCTACAACGGACTTCACAACGCTACCACTTGCTTTCCTGGGGGGGGGTTAAGGAAAACAACAAAGATAGAAAGAAACGGGGTGAGATAAAATCTCAGTAAGCTACTAAATACATCTAAGCGCCATGCCATCATGAACAGTAATATAACAATAAGCATTCATAATGTACAATCACATAACAACAAATGAGAGGCTCCCTATCGCCAACCGTCCCATACCGGTTGGAAATACGACCAACTCATCAAGCAGCACAAAGCTGAAATAAACACGTTACAATGGATACCGAGCCAAGGTTTCACCAAACTGATAGAACAATCGCTGCGCAGCTCCAACCGATTAACCAATCAACAATAGCAGCATAACAGCTGAAGAGAACCGCGGTCAGAACCGACCAATCAATCAATCAGCCCATCAAACCATCTTCATAGTAGCATAACAGCTGAAGATGACAACCCCGGTACCGGAACCATAACAATGTAACATGTCACAAAGGATAGGGGAAATGACACAGAGTCATACCCAAAACGACTAGCTAGAATACTCACCAAAGGATCTAGCTCATCCCAACCAAGGCCAATCTGGATGAGAAAAGAAGGACCAATGGGCGATGCTATACTGGACTTGGCTTGTGCCATTATAGCATTATCCATTGCCTGACTCAAACACAATTAACCAGCTGGACTTTCAAATAAATGCTAAGTAATAAATACTAGCTTAAATAAACAACCAATGATTCCAAAGTAGGGAACCATTCCAAATAAATCACCATAAAGATGAACCAATCCAAACAACACATCAAAGATGTTCAACATTCCAAAACGATACTTAATAAAATTCCATAACATATTTGTTCACAAAGGAACCATTTTACCAACTTAGAGGGTTCCACAATGACCATCTAAGTCAACTAGAATAGTACTCAAAACCTAGACCAATTCTAAACGTTTTTGTGTTATGAAACACTTACTGAGAGCTCGACCTAATCTAAACCTGAAACTCAATTAAATAAACCCACTCATCTCGAAGTACTCAATGATATCTTTAAAATGATAGTTTACACGTTTAAAACGGAGTCCGGATGAAAAAGTTATGGCCTCCGAAATATTGAGCGTAAAACGGACAACCTGGGGAAAGGGAAGGGGGGGGGGGGTGCGCACGCCTCCCTTAAAAGGGTGCGCGCGCCTCCCTTAAAATGGTGCGCGCGCCTCCCTTAAAATGGTGCGCGCACCTCCTTTGATCATAAGGTTGAGTGCCAAAAGGGGATATAAGGGTGCGCACGCCCCCTCCCAAAAGGTGCGCGCGCCCCCTTGCGCGATTCAGCCATTTTCTGCAGATTTCCTGGGTTTGTGCTACTTTTCTTACCATTTCACAACCCATTAAAATCAACACTTCTAACTAGCATAACAATGAACCAAAACAACATATATGCCTACAAAATACTTATTTTACAACCCAAACAATCCAAGCCAAGAGTTGATCAAAAATCATATTATCACAAAAGATGAACCAAAAGTCTATCACTTCAAAAATCAACCAAGGAGCAATGGATAGCATTCATATCATCTAACAAGCTTAAAATGAGCAATTTTAGCATAAATGGGGAAAAAGTAACTTACATGGAATTTATCAAAGATGACGGAATTCGAATTTTCTTGGCTATAAACGATCCTAGCGACGATCTAAACATTTTATATAAAAGGAGTAATAAGAAATGATGAATAAAAGATGACCAAAATGAAGAAATAAAGGGATGGAGCTTTCTTACCTCAACAATGGAGGAGAGAGAGAGAAAAAGATGAGAGTGTGTGTGTGTTTGGTGTGTGTGTGTAGGAGGTGAGGGGCGTGAGGGAGGAATAAGGGGGAGATTTTTAAAAGAATCTTACTAAGCCCCCTTTACTTCTATTTTGAGCAAATAAACCCAAACCAAACATTTCACAATTCACACTAAGGCTCCTAACTTCTACTTAGCACGAATGATCAAGTAAAATAATTATAAGCATGAGATTTATGAAACATAAAACGCACACACAAATAAATAAATAAATATTTAAATAAATAAATAAATATTTATTACTAAGAAAATAGATACGGGTTTTCGGGTCGTGACATTCACTCCTCCTTAAAAGAAAATTCGTCCCGAATTTTAGAAATACTTACCAAGATGATCAAACAACCACGAACACTTTCGCTCCAATTCTTTCCGAAGTTCACAATCTCAAATTCCGTTAACTTATTAAAGAGACTAACATCTATAAGACACATGCATATCTCAATTTCAATCATATTAAACATTCTACACTAGCAGAACAGTAGATAAGAATACCAATTTCTTCCTAACAATTTCCTCACTTTTACAAACCCAGAAACTCTCATTCTTAACTAGAGAAAACATGTCCAAGAGTATTAATGAAATCCATCAAACCACTATGGGTGTCTATTTTACACTTCTTGTCTGCTTCCCCTATAATTACTTCAATTCCACGTTTTTTTTTTTTTTTTTAATACTTTCACAAGAGTAATTTTTACTCAAAACTTGATCCTTACATCAACTATCTTTACAAATAATTCCTTCAAAAAACTAATTCCCTCACTTGACCTTAGGATCTCATTTCCGGTTATCAGTATCACTTGTTTACCCATTCTGAATCATAAAAGGTCTATTTCAGATTAGCTTAACGCTCTTAATTAACCCTTAGATTATCAACACCCGCAAATTTTTTTTTCCGGTTCATCCTTACGTATTGACGATCTAACATCATTCCAATAGTATTTGCAATCTACTCCACATACACGTAGTATATCCTTAAAATATATATTAATCCCAAAGGTTACCTAACATTATAACAAAACCAAAATAAATATCCATAACACTCTGAGAAGTCTATTTAGATCAAGATATACCTGTAGATACCCCGGGGAGCCACGGCTTGGCTAGAGCGCGTGAGTTATCCTAGGATGTCTAACTTGTTTTAGATTGTTTAGAGTCGCCACCTATGTTTTGAGGAACATAAGAAAAACCTATTGATAATAGCCTAAGTTTAATTACGAAAACAGAGATTCTTTGTTTTGAGGTTCGGGGGTTAGATTACGAGATGGGAAGTACCGAAACACCCATCTCGCCCAACTAAAGTTGGTCTTGCTTGATCAAAATCTACATGAATGATAAACGTTCTTCTTCTTCTTCTTTAAATCGTAAAAAGGGGTTTAAAATGGAGTTTGGAATGTAGGAGATAACTCTTTAACCGACCTCAATGAGATGAGGTGATCATTAAACTCATGTCCCAAAATGATTTGGGTGATTGCACTTTGATAATACAAAAGAAAGAGAAAAGAGATGAAGTTGAGAAGGGGAAAGAAATGACTTTACCTAGACTTCAAGAAACTTCAAACACTTCTTGTTGAATTACTTGGAGAAATCCTTTGGAAAATGATTTTGATGTAAGAAATTTGGTTTCTTATTGAAATGTGAGATTGAGAGCCAAGGGTCCTTGAAAATGGAGGTAAAGGGGGGTTTTTATATGTGAAAGAGAGGTGTTTTTGGTGCCAAAACTCAGTCACCAAGAAATCCTTCCCAGGCAAAATCCTGTAAATTGAGCAAGGGAGAGAATCCTGGCCAGAAATCTGTAACTGACGCCCAGAGGCGCGCGCTTCCTGCTTTGGGGGCGGGAGGCGCGCGCGTCTGGCTCCTCCTGTCGGAGGCGCGCGACTCAGATAAGGCAATTTTGACAGAATGGACTAGAAAGTCAGCCCTGTTATTCAGTTTAGTCCCTGGACTTAACGAAGTCAGTCAGGAACTTAACAGAAGTGACAGAAACTAACGAGAAACACTTAAAATGGGGAGAAACACAAGATCAAATGTGCAATAGGGGTGAGCGGTCTAAGTCGGGGTGTCTACAGAGCCCCTCGGCGACGTGGATTGTAAAGCAAAATGCGTCGACGAAAGATAAAAACACCCGCCGAGGACTTCGCCAAGAAAAAGCAAAGACTCGATGAAAGCAGGAATTTGAAATTGCGAGAGATAGTGGTGCGCTCCCTGTGTGAGCGGCTTTTGTTGATAGAGGGGGTGGCATGATCCGTTAGGTGAACCTGCCGGCTGAATATGTTGAATGAGGCCGTTAGTGAACCTTTTGAACGAGGCCGTTGGTGAACCTTTGAAGAGGCCGTTAGTGAACCTTTGAGGAGGCCGTTAGTGAACCTTTGAAGAGGCCGTTAGTGAACCTTTGAAGAGGACGTTAGTGAACCTTTGAGGAAGAATCTGTTAGTGAAATTCGTTGATGAGGCCGTTGGTGAACCCTTGAATGAGGCCGTTGGTGAACCTTTGAAGAGGCCGTTAGTGAACCTTTGAGGACGAATCCGTTAGTAAAATTCGTTGATGAGGCCGTTGGTGAACCTTTGGAGAGGCCGTTAGTGAACCTTTGAAGAGGCCGTTAGTGAAGCTTTGAGGACGAATCCGTTAGTGAAATTCGTTGATGAGGCCGTTGGTAAACCTTTGAAGAGGCCGTTGGTGAACCTTTAAGTGAGGCCGTTAGTGAACCTTTGTAGAGGCCGTTAGTGAACCTTTGGAGAGGCCGTTAGTGAACCTTTGGAGAGGCCGTTAGTGAACCTTTGTTGACGAATCCGTTAGTGAAATCCGTTGATGAGGTATTGCTTTGAAGTCTCGTGCCACTTGGAGTCACACTTGACTTTTTGAATTGTGGGGTGCGGGCACAGTTGACCGCGACCAGAAAAATGTTCCTGCTGGGGATGAAATGTTGAGATTGACCCTTGAGGGGGGTATGGCACCCGTGACAGAATTTAGGGAGTTCGGAATCCATGGGGAAAGACAGCCTACTTTTGAGTGGGAGTTTCTATCCTACTTTCAATTTTTGACATGCCTTAAGGGCGGACCAGAAGAAGGTGTGCCCAACTGGGTGTCCGAGGACAAGGGTTGTGTCTTGATTTAGGCTGGAGATCTCTGACAAGGCCTTTTCTGAAGTGATCTAGACTTGGGAGGCGCGCGCTTTCCTCTGTAAGCTTGGGACGCGTGCGCATTTCAGACCGCTGGCGGGTGGCGCGCGCGTCTGGGAGGCGGAATTCCGGGCTTGACATTTGCTAGCCAAAAGAACCCCCAACAGCTATAATATCATCTTCTGTTCGACCACTTGATTCTCACAGCTCCTTTCTGCCATTTTTGATCATCATATTATTGCTTAACTTTGCTTGTGATCAATATTTTCCATGGCTTCCAATTCTTTTGCCCTTGATGCCAAGGTTGTCAGTGAGTATGAAAAGGACTTGGGCACTTTTGTGTATTCTTTAAAGACCCATCCCAAGAAGGCCTTCATTAAAGACTTCGGGTTCCGTATTCTTTTCACTTTGCGGACGTTGAAGCCAGATTGGGATTTGTTGAGTGCTGCCGTGGCTTTCTGGGATTGCGATAGCCATACCTTCAACTTTTCGGCTAATGAAATGGTGCCGACTGTTGATGATTTCGGGGCCATGCTTGGTATGCCTTTGGCCGGTCGGATTGCCGTCCCTAAATATCACCGTGGTTCCATTGACTCTTGGGTTGAGTCACTGAATCTCCCTGTTGAGGACGTGAGGAAGATGTTGCACGGTACTGTGATTGACATAACTGAGTTGCCGATGTTGTTCAGTTTACACTCGGAGGATCCGGTGGTTCAATCTTTCAAAAGGAATGCCATGGCCGCTTGTCTCTTTAGTGAAGTACTGTTTGTTACACCTTTCGGGACTGCGGATGTGCAGTTGGCTGAGATTATTTTGCAAGCCAAGGAGCAACAATTTAGTATAATCCCTCTTATTGTAGGGGAGACGTTGCACGGCCTTGATGAGTTACATAGGACGGACAAGATGTGCCGGGGAAGCCCTTTGCTCTTGGCCATATGGCTCCGAGAACACTTCAAGATTTATTCCCCGGATGGTGATTTGTCTCCTTTTGCTGTTCATAGGAAGAAGTTATTGATCCGGGATTTATCTGAAGATGGTTGGAAGAAATTCTTTGCCTCTCGGGTAACCGCCGACATTGAGTGGTGCCCTCCTTCTTGGGGTCTTCATCCTTTTGTGGAATGGACTCTTGGTTTTCAGCACGTGGTTGTACCCGGCTTGAGAGATTCTTCATTTTACCAGCCAGAGCGGGTTCTGCGGCAGTTCGGTTGCCAACAGACAATTCCTTTTCCGAGGGATGGAATGCTTCGTCCAGTTGCTTACATGGGTCCGGATTTCTCGAGTGAGCTTCAGTCGGCTTGGGGAGATGATCGCAACCGTTGGGCTTTTGCTCCTCTGCATCAGGGGAGTGTCTTCCTTCCCGAGAGCTACTTGGATTATTTGTTTGGCACCCTTTACCATGGCATCACTTGGGTCGATGTGCTTCGTACTGAGTTGTTGGGAAAGGGTTTTGAGCCTAGCAGCGCTTTAAGATATAGGGAGGCTGCTGTTGATTCGAGTAACATTCTTGCTGACCCTTTAGGTACTCCTTTGGATGACTTTTATGCCAAGAGACGTGCCGCAACACAGAAGGTTTCGGTGCGTATTAGTGCTCCTCCGTTATCCAAGAAGAAAAGGATTGAGAGACGATCGGGTGGTCCTTTGAAGGCTAAGAGAAAATTGGATATTTCTTAGTACCCTAAGAGATTGCAATTAAATTAGACCAATTTGTTTTAGGATTTAATGTTTTGATGTCTTTTGTTGCTCAATAAATCCGTTGTAATGGCTTGAATAATTCATTGAATGAAATGAAAATTGCATCTTGTTACTTGAAGTGGATTGGGTATTTTTGATATGTTTTAGACCGCACCCGAAGGTTGCCTACGTTCCTCCAGTTGGGAGGCTCAGGTCTTCGTAGTTCAAACAAACAAAGACCATTTTTTTTTCTTTTGTTGTGCACCCTGTTTTTTGCCTAGACCGCCCTTTCGGGTTTTCAATCTAGCGGGCTTCTTTTTTGCACGTGCTCTAATTTTTGCCTAGGCCGCCCTTGCGGGTTTTCAACCTAGCGAGCGATTTTTTTTTTTTATATGGTCTTCGTTTATTAAGCATAGAACCTCTTGAGCTTGTCGAGGTTGACCTCCTTTGGCAGCTGGTCACCGTCTAAATCCACGAGTCGGACTGCACCGCCGCTTAGTATCTTCTTGACCACGTACGGACCTATCCATCGGGGTCCCCATTTCCCCAGGGGATTCATGGCATTAGGAGGATGTTGTCTTAAGACCAAATCTCCCACATTGATGTTTCGAGGCTTCACCTTTTTGTTGAAAGCTCTTGCCATCCTTTGCTGATACGCCCTTGTGCGTTCGAGTGCCCTTAGCCTTTTCTCGTCGAGTAAGGCTAGTTGTTTATATCGACTTTGCATCCAGTCGACCTCGTTGACTTGATTCTCGAGGAGGACCCGTAGAGATGAGACTTCAAGTTCGATTGGGAGTACGGCTTCAGAACCATAGACTAACGCATAAGGAGTTTCTCCTGTTGCTGACCGTATTGATGTGCGGTAGCCCCACAATGCCAATGGTAGCTTCTCGGGCCAATCCCTTCCTGTTGAGGCCATTTTCTTGACGATGGTCTCGATGGTCTTATTTACTGCTTCAACCGCGCCGTTTGCTTGGGGACGGTAAGGAGATGACTTGTGCTTGGTGATCTTGTATTCTACCAAAAGTGCATCCATTTCCTTCTCAAAGTGAGAGCCGTTGTCGGAAATGATTTCATGAGGCACGCCGTATCGGCACATGATATTAATCTTTACAAATTTGGCCACTTTCTTGGCATTGAGGGTCCGATAGGCTTGTGCTTCGACCCACTTTGTGAAGTAATCGACGGCCACTAGGACGAATGACTACCCATTGCTCCCGGCAGGATGGACTTTACCGATGATGTCTATCCCCCAACAAGAGAAAGGCCAAGGTGTGACCATGTTGTAAAGTTCCAAGGGTGGAGCGTGTTGCAGATTAGCATGGAATTGGCACTTGGCACACCTTTTGACTTTCTCGATACATTCTCGTTCTATAGTGCTCCAATAGTAACCAATGCAGAGTATCTTCTTGACTAGCATAAACCCATTCATGTGGGGTCCACACTCTCCTTCGTGCACTTCACACATTATCTCTTGAGCTTCGGTCTCATTGGCGCATAAGAGATTGATCCCGTCGTGGTGTCTTTTGTAGACTCGGTCCCCAATCAGTACGTACCGAGAAGCTAGCCTTTGCAGAGCCGCTTGAGACTTCTTATTGCTATTCTCGGGATAAATGCCATCTTTGAGGAAATTCATGATATCCGAATACCACGGGGAGTTTGTTTGAACCTCGTCGATCTCGATACTCATGCTGTACGCCGGATTATTCCTTCGGGCAACTTTGAAAGGCTTCACCATTTTCCCTTTGGGCATTTCGACTAATGAAGCTATGGTGGCCAGTGCGTCGGCGAAGCGATTTTTATCCCTTGGCAGGTAGTTGAAAGTGATCTCTTGGAATTGTTCAACCAATTCTTCAAGGTGCTGACCATACTGTTGGAGGGTCGGGTCTTGGATTCGCCATTTACCCGATTGCTGATTGATAAGGAGCAAAGAGTCGCCGAATACTTCCAGTTCTGTGACGTTTCTTTCCAGAGCTGCTTCGAGCCCTGCTATGCATGCTTCGTACTCGGCAATGTTGTTGGTAGCTTCGAATTCCAGACGGATGGCAATGGGAGTGTAGATGTCTTTTGGATCGACAAGCAATACTCCTATACCAAAACCATGTTTATTGGCGGCGCCATCGAAAAAAAGTTGCCACTTATTTTCCTCGGTTGCAGTACAAATTAAATGCTCATCGGGGAACTGTACATGTTGCCACTTATTTTCCTCGGTTGCAGTACAAATTAAATGCTCGTCGGGGAACTGTACGTCTTCCCCCTTCACTTCGTCACACGGGAATTCGGCAAGCTGGTCACTGAACACTTTCCCCCTGACGGATTTTAGTGTGACGTAAGTGATATAATAGCCGGCGAGCATGAAGTACCATTTGGCTATTCTTGTTGACATGAAAGGCTTCTCGAAGATGTAGCGGAGCGGGTCCACCTTTGCTACTAGCTTGATCGGAAAAGCTTCCATATAGTGTTTGAACTTTTGAGTGACCCAAACCAATGCTGCACATGACTTCTCTAAGACAGAGTAGTTCTTTTCGCCTCCTTGGAATCGGCGACTGACAAAATAAATGGAATTCTCCTTTGTGGACTCTCGTTGCTCTTGTGCTAACATAGCCCCTAGGTCTTCATCATTGACAGTGAGATAGAGCAAAAGAGGCTTCTCCTTGTGCGGCGGAACTAGAATAGGAGGGCACGTCAAGTAATGCTTTACTTGGTCGAAGGCTTCTTGGAACGCGTCGGTCCATTCTAAAGCCACATTCTTCTTGAGTAGCTTGAAGATTGGCTCGCACATGGAAGTGAGTTGGTGCACAAACCGACTGATGTATTGTAGTCTGCCCATGAAACCTTTGATCTCTTTCTGCGTCTTTGGAGGAGGCATGTCAATGATTGCCTTGATTTGGGAGGGGTCTACTTCAATTCCTCTTTCAGTGACCATATAACCAAGGACTTTGCCTCGGGTAACCCCAAACGTGCACTTTGCAGGATTGAGCCTCATCTTGTGTTGACGAAGCCTTTCGAAGAACTTGCGGAGATCGATTAAATGTTGACCATCGGTCCCTTTGGAGTGAATGATCATGTCGTCCACATAGACCTCGATTTCTTTGTGAATCATATCATGGAACAAGTCTGTCACGGCTCTTTGGTAGGAAGCCCCAGCGTTTCTTAACCCAAATGGCATGACTGTGTAGCAAAAGGTACCCCACGGTGTTGTGAAGGCTGTCTTATGTTGATCTTCCTTGGCTATGAGAATCTGATTGTACCCAGCGAACCCATCCACGAATGAACGAACCTCGTAGGCAGCGGTGGAGTCGACCAGCATGTCGATGTTAGGGAGTGGAAAATCATCCTTTGGGGAAGCTTTGTTCAAATCCTGGAAGTCCACACAAACTCAAACTTTGCCATTTGCTTTTCTGACTGTCACGATGTTGGCTAACCATGTCGGATACTCGATAACGTTGATGAAACCCACACTGAGGAGCTTCTCAATCTCTTCTTTGACTTGCAGAGACCATTCTGGCTTGATCTTTCTGAGCTTCTGTTTTACTGGCTTAGCATCTTCTCTGATCGGAATTCTGTGCTCCGCTACCTTTCTGTCCAAACCCGGCATATCTTTGTATGACCATACGAACACATCCACGAACTCCCGTAGTAGTGCAGTCAATCTGTCTCTGTCGTCCCCCTTGAAGAAGCTTCCAATCTTAGTTTCTCTTGGCTCTTCGTCGGTACCCAGGTTAACAACATTCAATTCTTCGTTAGTCTCTGGTCCATTTTCACCACGACTACGGACTTGTTGAGCAAGTTCATTTAAGTATGTTGTGTTTTCGTGGTCTATTTCATCATAATTTGAATCGTTATTAACTTGTTCGTTAAGTTCATTATTAGTTAATTCATCATTTATGATGTTTGCAATCTCAGGGTACTCAGAAATATCAAATTTTTCATTAGCAAAGAAAGGAAACACACGCTCGGCTATGGCCTCCAAATCCTCTTGGGTGAGGGTATTAGAGACACTCTCGGGCTCAAAAGTAAGTGTAAGCCGCTCTTCCTTTGTCGCTGTGCGGGGTATGCAACCCATTTCTTGGACTAAGAATTCTTTGGATACCACGGGCCCTTTCGTAGAATACCAATTGTTGATCGGCTCGGAGCTTGGCGGGATCTCACGGATAGTCTCGTTCATGGTGACGGTGCCATGGATGGTGTTGACTTGGTATTCATTCATTATGGCAAGCTCCTCGAACATGGAGGCTAAATCTGTCAGTTCTTCCCCCACGATGATTTCTGTCTCGGACTCTATAGTCACCTTCCTTCCCCACCATTCACGGGGCGACATGGGAGTTGGTTCCCTTTCAGGATTTCTGGATCTCACAATCGGAGAAGATTTCGAGACCGGGCTTTTTGACACCCTTATTATTAACCCACGGCTCGGGAAAGATCATGTATGGAACGTCTTCCCCTTGGCGGACAAAATAGCCATTCAACGTCTTGCGGTAAGGCCTTAGATTAGGGACCTCATAACGACGGCCTTCTTTTCGAGCTCGGGCCTTTTCATTCTTGATCGCTTGCTCTTGCTTCAAGGCTTCTCTGGAAGGCTCGTACCCCAAACCTAACGTGTTCTTGACAAATGGGACTTGCACAGGGTGTAGGATTCCTTGTTGATATTTCCCTAGGCCTAAACCAGGGAAGTAGTCCATATTCCTCATCATGCGGAGGACTTTGTGGTTGCTGGGGGTCCATGATCCATTTCCCCCTTCTTTGTCAATGGCGTTGATTGAGACGCCGGAGAGAGTGGAGTCTGGTAAACCATGCTGAACTTGGTGGACGGGCTCACCTTTTCTGTGGATAGTGACGTTTTCGGCCATGACGGTCACTATTTCATCACCATTTTGGATCTTGACACATTGATGGAGAGTTGAAGGGACAGCATTAGAACTGTGAATCCATGGTCGACCCAAAAGTAAGTTGAACGAGGCCGGGATGTCAAGCACTTGGAATGGAACGGACATGACCATGCTCCCAAACTCAATGTCTATTTCAATCATGCCCATGACTGTACGAGCGGTGCTATCATAACCTCGGATTACTTTAGTAGAAGGCTTCAAATCGGAATCCTTAAGCCCCAGTATGCCCATGATTCGGCTAGGCATGAGGTTGAGTGCGGAACCACCGTCCACTAAGACTCTTGAGATGGGCCTCCCCCTTGCTCGTACCTTGAGGTAAATGGCCTCGTTGTGATCGGAACCAAATGGTGGAAGGTCCATATCGGCAAAGGTGATGACGTTGCCAAAATGAATGTGATCGATCATTGCCGTGAGGTCCTCGGGAGTAGTATCAGGAGAAACTGATGTATCATTGAGATTGCGGATGACAAGATCTCGGTGTTTCTTTGAGGATGCAATGAGGTCCCAAATAGAGATGTTGGCTTGAGTTTTCTTGAGTTGGACAAGTAGAGGATCTTCGGGAGTGTCGCGAGCTTGCGGCCTTTGAGAAGAGGAGCTTGGTGCGGAAGTGGAAGGGTTGCTTGCTATGACTCGACCGGATCGAGTTAGCATGTTGACGTTCCCATCTTGCTTCTTTTTCCTATTCTCTAGTACTTCCCTCATTACCTCATCGTAAGTTACAACATAACAAGAATTGTCAAGTTTATTCATAACATTGGGGCCCCCATTCACAATTGGGATTGAATGGGTGGTCCCCTCGAGTTCTCCTATCTCTATTACATTGACATGTTCGCCATTACTCACTACAAATTCTTTCTTATCTATGAGATCTTGAATGACATTGCGGAGAACGAAGCATTCCTCGGTGGTGTGGCCACTATATTGGTGGTAGCCACAAATTTGTGGTGAGCATGATTGGGGTGGACCGTCTTGGGTTGGTACCCTTGTACGGGTGTGACTTGACCCTTTGCTTTGAGGACTTCGAACACTTCGGTTTGAGTCATGCCTTGGAGAGGTGTGTAGACACGGTCATTTCGAGACTTTTTCCCTTGGGGTGGAGGAACCTTTTTGTAATTCCCCTTATCGATAGTGACGGCGTTGACCGAGGCCTCTTTTGTGGAGTTTGAAGCGGCCTTGTAGCGGTAGCTAGGAGCACTTTTCTTTACTTCTTTGAGCAACTCGTCCATTCGGACTCCCGCCTCATACATTTGGGAGAAATCCGCATAGCAAGCCCCACTTAGGTGGGTGCGGAGATCAATTTTTAGACATTTGAGAAAGATGTCCATTTGCTCCTTGGTATTTGGCCTTTCCACAATCTCGGAGAGTTTATCATTCCATCTCCTTGTGAAGTCGATGAAGGACTCGTGGTCTCGTTGAGTAGTGTTCTCTAGCTCTTTCCTTGTGGGCCGGTGAGTGGTGTTGCCTTGGTATTGGTTCTTGAAGGCAAGCATGGCGGAGTCCCAATCAAGACGGACAGTGAGCGGGAGAGTAGCATACCAATATTTTGCCGCCCCCTCGAGAGTGAGAGGAAATCATTGAGCCATCACCTTGGGGGAGACCTTCTTCGGAACCATTGCCCAAATATAAGTCTCAATGTGAGCCATAGGACAAGAGTTGCCCTTGAATTTGCTTATGTCGGGCATTTTGAACTTATCAGGAAGAGCGGCCATAGTACTCATGAGGATGGATGATTGATAAAGGCTTGTGTCGGAGCCTTTCCCCATGTTGAGCCCATTGAATTTTTGATCGATGTAGGCCATGATAGAATCCACCATTTTAGGCTCATTGTTCTCAGAACTCGGCTCTCCCATTTTCTTGTTGCGGGTGTTGACATAAGGACTTTTGAACAAACCCTCAGTCCATTCGGATTCGTCATCGTTATTCTTGTTCTTCCCCTTGGCAAGATTAGTGAGCTTTTCTTTCATTAGCTCCATCTCGCCTCGTGGGCCTCCCTTTGGCTGTCGAGGTGGATTGCCAAATGTCGTCTTTGCTTTGTGCCTCCTTATTAAGGGTGGAGACTTTCTCTTGGAGGAGTTGGACCATGGTTTAAAGCTGTTCGAGAGACATGGTGTTGCTGCTGCCGGTCATGGTTGCTGTTGGAGCTGTTGGAGTAATCTCTTCACGGACTAACCGATTTGCCGAATCCCGGTAGACTCTGTAAGTACCAATTGAACCTATATTGCAGAAGAGGCCCTTGTCAGTCTTGAGTAACACTTGCGGTCCATGAATAGGCTTAGAACACACAGTTGGGCACACGACTCGAACCACATAAGAAAAGACTCTTTTTTTTTTTTTTTTATAAGTCGGAGGGAATGGATCCCTTTTGGGGTTTCTAAGAAAATAATGGAATCGTCACACTAGTATATAGACCATCTCGCGGTCCCATATACTCATCGGATTCCATCGTGTTTGTGAATCCTACATGTATCGGGATTAAACTAAATTAATATAGTAAAGCATACATGCGGGGACAGATTTTTATTTTCGTCCAAAATAACCACTTTTGGGGACGGATTTTTATTGCGTCCGTTTCAACAAGTTGGCATGTATGATTTGAAGACATTAGTTTAGGGAAATCTTGGTACATGGAAACCGACTTGAGTCACGGAGTGTTAGACCTTAACTAGAATTGTGTGGCTTGTGCTCGGCTTGAATATGAGGCTCAAAGGTCACCCCCGGCATGTAGTCTTGAACTACGCCACGGGCTGAGGTTTACCGCTTCGAAAGAGCCAAGGTCGAGTGGAGCTTGAAACTTTCTAGGACGGGCCTCGACGGGTTTGGGGTTGGACTTGTGCGACTCGATAGTGAGCAGTTCATAGGAATATGTTCATGTAGTGTGAGTTCTAACAAGTGACAAAATATTTTTTCTTTTTTTTTTTCAAAAGAAATAAATAAAACAAATAAGCACATAAATTACAACTCCCGAATCACCCGTGTGACCGGTAAATAAAACATAAAAATAAACAGTTCGAGGGTTCAATTCTGTTCTGATGCAGGCAACTGTGCCCACACCCCACTGTTCTGCTCAGTCAGTGAAACCTGTTTCTGTTCTGGGAACCAACCCAGAAGTGTGCGCCTCTGAGTGTTGATACGAGATGCGCGCGCGTTGCGCAATGCAATTAGGAGGTGCGCGCTTCTGGGCACACCTGTCAGATTGTCAGATTTTTGGACTCAGGGGATTGCCCTGGTCCTATGTGCATATTGTAACCCCTGCAGAAATGATTAGTGGAGAATAGCAGAAGAAAAAGATGAAGAACATGAAGAAGCGGGCGATTCTGGTCCTTGATGCGGGATGCGCGCGCCTTAGGCTGAAGAAGCCAGACGCGCGTGCCTCCCACATCAGGAATCAGAATGCCCAGAAAAGATGTAGATTTTGATCAGATGCAAGTTTAACCCTCAAATGTCCCCAGCGGAGTCGCCACTGTAGATACCCCGGGGAGCCACGGCTTGGCTAGAGCGCGTGAGTTATCCTAGGATGTCTAACTTGTTTTAGATTGTTTAGAGTCGCCACCTATGTTTTGAGGAACATAAGAAAAAACTATTGATAATAGCCTAAGTTTAATTACGAAAACAGAGATTCTTTGTTTTGAGGTTCGGGGGTTAGATTACGAGATGGGAAGTACCGAAACACCCATCTCGCCCAACTAAAGTTGGTCTTGCTTGATCAAAATCTACATGAATGACAAACGTTCTTCTTCTTCTTCTTTAAATCGTAAAAAGGGTTTAAAATGGAGTTTGGAATGTAGGAGATAACTCTTTAACCGACCTAAATGAGATGAGGTGATCATTAAAGTCATGTCACAAAATGATTTGGGTGATTGCACTTTGATAATACAAAAGAAAGAGAAAAGAGATGAAGTTGAGAAGGGGAAAGAAATGACTTTACCTAGACTTCAAGAAACTTCAAACACTTCTTGTTGAATTACTTGGAGAAATCCTTTGGAAATGCTTTTGATGTAAGAAATTTGGTTTCTTATTGAAATGTGAGATTGAGAGCCAAGGGTCCTTGAAAATGGAGGTAAAGGGGGGTTTTTATATGTGAAAGAGAGGTGTTTTTGGTGCCAAAACTCAGTCACCAAGAAATCCTTCCCGGGCAAAATCCTGTAAATTGAGCAAGGGAGAGAATCCTGGCCAGAAATCTGTAACTGACGCCCAGAGGCGCGCGCTTCCTGCTTTGGGGCGGGAGGTGTGCGCGTCTGGCTCCTCCAGTCGGAGGCGCGCGACTCAGATAAGGCAATTTTGACAGAATGGACTAGAAAGTCAGCCCTGTTATTCAGTTTAGTCCCTGGACTTAACGAAGTCAGTCAGGAACTTAACGGAAGTGACAGAAACTAATGAGAAACACTTAAAATGGGGAGAAACACAAGATCAAATGTGCAATCGGGGTGAGCGGTCCAAGGCGGGGTGTCTACAATACCACAATGTCCCTATCATAAATTTATCTCCACAAGCATCCCATGAAATCATACTACTACCTAAACAAATAAGGGAAAGAATAAAACTAACGATTATTGTCAGCCCAAGAATTCAATTATATACACGAAAATTTACCGTCATCAACTATTCGATCCAATATGATTCCTCAAATTCATCCCATATGTTTTTGTTTCCAATTGAATGGGTAACTTACTTGGTCTTGTGAATCTCTTTAAGTACCTATAGTCGAATTTCCGCTATAACGTGTTCCATCCACTAAGTCAAATCTTCCAACTATCCCATTCAGCGGTATCCAATATAACATACACCTTTACATGATCAGTGATTACATTACTACACTCATTTTCCTTATGTGATAAAACATAATACAATCATAATATTTGTATTTCTCAACCTACTTGTATTAACTCACTTTTATCTTTTCGAAGAACATATAACTATCCAATATTGATAACCCATTAACATCATTTCTAAACTTGGTCCCATAAAAACAACTATAGTTTGCTAAGGCGATATCAATAAAACCACAATCAATCCCTAGTCATATATAGCTCTATTATTACCCGAATTTTAGAATACTTACCCGAATGATCCAATAGCCACGGCTACTTTAGTTCCGTCTCTTCCCGAATTTCCCAATTATCCACTTTAACCCATCATATAGTAAACTTAAATAATGCTTACAACATAGTAATCTCTCGTACCGAACCTTCTTCAATCACTATCTTCACTCCTAACTAAAATCCATACCCAAGGCCAAAATTGAAGAATCCAAATTTCTCTTAAACATAATTCTCGAGATACTACAAAGTTGTCTTATTCACAACCCTAATTATATTGTAAGATATTTCCATTAGATAATCGCATACTTAATATTACTTTCCAGAAATTCAAAACATTAAACCATCTCGAGCTACTCAACTTCTTAACTATGTAAAGCTAAAGGAATTTCCATCCTCCAAATGTTCACCGCGTGACTATATCTCCAAGGATTACCATTAAAGTAGCAACTGTAACGATCCAAAATTTTCACAATCTTTATTTTCATAAATATCAATATATTACAACTTACAACTCTAAAAGATATTACAATGATCACTAATAATCTGAAATATTCAATAAACTGCTCCGTCCCAATACAGAATCATAGTATCCTTTAATATGCTAAAGTATCTATACTCAATTTCTTTAAAATCCTTAATCCAAACGAGGACGCCACCAAGAAAAGATTCAGAACCATGTGACAACTGTTCACTAAAACCCAAAAATGCCTTTAATATTGTTCGAGGAATTCTCACCTTCTCTAAATATGTCTAGTCCTTTAAACTTAATGCGCTCACCATCATTAATGATTATAACTTCCACAATATACTCATAACTCGTATTGCTTTAACTCAACTCCAGTCATGTATTAAAATGATCCCAAAAGTATCATAACTCAACTTCTTAATATGACCCATAATAAATTAAGTATTTCTTCATACTAAACAATTCCGATGCACTCACGTAGATATACTAAAAGTAAAGAAAAATCTCCTATCAAGAAATTCTCAATTTGAATCTTTAACTCTTTTAACCCAACGATACTATAGTTCACTGATTCACCTATCAGTATTATAGCCCATATCAACTCATCATATAACCCAAGTTCCCTATCGGTCAAGCGACATGTCGCACCCAGTATAAATTATACTCAAGACTTCAACATTAGTATTGCCAACTGAATAAGCTAAATTCCCAGCACCACCTTATAATAAAGATTTTCTGATTTTCAATATAGAACCTGAACATTATATATATACTTAGTATGCTCTAAACAAGTCAAAATACTATATAGAAGTATTTACCACCTGTCGATGGCACCCAAGAAATTCGAGACACATTGAAAGCTAGGCCATACTACTTAACTCGTCAATATACTGTATAGGTGACATAACCAAATCACCTTACCTCTATCAGTAGCAATCACGAAATTTCGTACTCGAGAATACACCTCAACATAAATCACTTAATGAGAACAAACATACAATTATAGCACAAGACATTTCCACTTTACGAAATAGGTACGTCCAAGCCTTCAAAACTCGCACTCTCGATTCCCAAGCCAACTAACCCCAATGGAACCAATACTATTGACACCAATCCTATACTTGAAATACCACAAGAAAGAAACACTCTCGACGTCAATATCACGACTCATAACTCAACCACTTCTACCTTAACCTCATCTTCAAGAAAACATAGTTTTCTAAACTGCTCAAAATTATAACACTCATTTATTGAAACCTATTCAATATCAGAGTTCTTATTCTCTTTCAAGATCTAAAACCATTGCTCTGATATCAACTGTCACGCCCCTGAAAATACTAAAATCCATAAACATAAAATTTACATAATGTACATCTCCAAAATGCAAAATACCAAACCGGCGCGTGAATTCAACTATAAACCAATACCATTAAACAACACCTCACGAGATTTCAACTCGGAGACAATCTACAAGTGCGGAAGCAAGAACAACTACTAATATAAAAACTCAACGGATAACAGTATTTACAAAACACTGTACTACCTCAATCTCACAACAAAATACATAAAGCTCCGAAGAGCAACTACCCAAAGGAGGTCAACCTGCTCAGAAGATTCCTGCTACCACGGACCTTACAACGCTACCACTTTCTTTCCTTGGGGGGGGGGGGGTTAAGGAAAACAACAAAGATAGAGATAGAAAGAAACGGGGTGAGATAAAATCTCAGTAAGCTACTAAATGCATCTAAGCACCATGCCGTCATGAACAGTAATATAACAATAAGCATTCATAAGGTACAATCACATAACAACAAATGAGAGGCTCCCTATCGCCAACCGTCTCATACCGTTGGAAATACGACCAACTCATCAAGCAGCACATAAAGCTGAAATAAACACGTTACAAAGGATACCGAGCCAAGGTTCATCACCAAACTGATAGAACAATCACTGCGCAGCTCAAACGATCAACCAATCAACAATAGCAGCATAAAGCTGAAGAGAACCCCAGTCAGAACCGACCAATCAATCAATCACCCATCAAACCATCTTCATAGTAGCATAACAGCTGAGATGACAACCCCGGTACGGTACCGGAACCATAACAATGTAACATGTCACAAAGGACAGGGGAAATGACACAAAGTCATACCCAAAACGACTAGCTAAATACTCACAAAGGAGCTAGCTCATCCCAACCAAGGCCAATCTGGATGAGGAAAGAAGGACCAATGGGCGATGTTATACTGGACTTGGCTTGTGCCATTATAGCATTATCCATTGCCTGACTCGAACACAATTAACCAGCTGGACTTTCAAATAAATTCTAAGTAATAAAATACTAGCTTAAATAAATAACCAATGATTCCAAAGTAGGGAACCATTCCAAATAAATCACCATAAAGATGAACCAATCCAAACAACACATCAAGGATGTTTAACATTCCAAAACGATACTTAATAAAATTCCATAACATATTTGTTCACAAAGGAACCATTTACCAACCTAGAGGGTCCACAATGACCATCTAAATCAACTAGAATAGTACTCAAAACCTAGACCAATTCTAAACGTTTTTGTGTTATGAAACACTTACTGAGAGCTCACCTAATTTGAACCTGAAACTCAATTAATAACCCACTCATCTCGAAGTACTCAAGGATATCTTTAAAACGATAGTTTACACGTTTAAACCGAGTCCGGATGAAAAAGTTATGGCCTCCGGAATATGAGCGTAAAACGGACAACCTGGGGAAAAGGGAAGGGGGGGGGGGTGCCGCGCGCCTCCTTTGATCAGAAGGTTGAGTGCCAAAAGGGGATATAAGGGTGTGCACGCCCCCCTCCAAAAAGGTGCGCGTGCCCCCTTGCGCGATTCAGCCATTTTCTTCTTTTCTGCAGATTTCCTGGGTTTGTGCTACTTTCTTACCATTTTCACAACCATTAAAATCAACACTTCTAACTAGCATAACAATGAACCAAAACAACATATATGCCTACAAAAGACTTATTTTACAACCCAAACAATCCAAGCCAAGAGTTGATCAAAAACCATATTATCACAAAAGATGAACCAAAAAGTCTATCACTTCAAAATCAACCAAGGAGCAATGGATAGCATTCATATCATCTAACAAGCTTAAAATGAGCAATTTTAGCATAAATGGGGAAAAGTAACTTACATGGAATTTATCAAAGATGACGGAATTCGAATTTTCTTGGCTATAAACGATCCTAGCGACGATCTAAACATTTTATATAAAAAGAGTATAAGAAATGATGAATAAAAGATGACCAAAATGAAGAAATAAAGGGATGGAGCTTTCTTACCTCAACAATGGAGGAGAGAGAGAGAAAAAGATGAGTGTGTGTGTGTTTGGTGTGTGTGTGCAGGAGGTGAGGGGAGTGAGGGAGGAATAAGGGGGAGATTTTTAAAAGAATCTCACTAAGCCCCCTCTACTTCTATTTTGAGCAAATAAACTCAAACCAAACATTTCACAATTCACACTAAGGCTCCTAACTTCTACTTAGCACGAATGATCAAGTAAAATAATTATAAGCATGAGATTTATGAAACACAAAACGCACACACAAATAAATAAATAAATATTTAAATAAATAAATAAATATTTATTACTAAGAAAATAGATACGGGTTTTCGGGTCGTGACAATTCAGGCCCGGAGGAGTTAGAAGAGTTAAGCATCAATCCAAAATTTCCAGAACAAAAGGTCAAGATAGGGAAACAGCTCACCCCATATGATCGGACTCACTTAGTAAACTTTTTTGAGGAAAATCTCGACATATTCGCGTGGCAAGTGGAAGACATGAAAGGGATACCAGAAGAGGCTGCAGTTCACAAATTGAACGTTAATCCTGAGTTCACACCAATCCGGCAAAAGTATAGATACTTGTTACCAGAAAAGGAGAAAGCCATGCAAGACGAGCTCGAAAAGCTTTTGAGGGCTGGAATCATTGAGGAAATCAAATACCCCAGTTGGTTGGCTTGTGTGGTGATGGTGCCCAAGGCTAACGAAAACTGGAGAATGTGCATAGATTTTACAGATCTGAACGAGGCTTGCCCAAAAGATTGTTATCCCTTACCCAGAATAGATAGATTGGTGGACTCTATTGCTGGACATAAGATGTTGAGTTTCATAGATGCCTACTTAGGTTATCACCAAATCAAGATGGCAGAGGAAGACAAGCCATTAACAGCTTTCCGGGCTGGTTTGGGAACATATTGCTACAAGATGATGCCATTTGGATTAAAAAATGCTGGAGCAACTTACCAAAGAATGGTGAGTCAAGTGTTTGGATCTCAGCTGGGGAGGAACGTAGAGGCTTACATTGATGAAATGGTGATCAAGTCGCGAGATGACGATCATGTTAAGGATTTGGCTGAAACTTTGGGAATTTAAGGAAGAATTGCATGAAATTGAATCCCAGCAAGTGTACATTTGGGTGACGGCGGGCAAGTTCCTCGGTTTCATTGTGAACAGGAGGGGAATTGAAGCAAATTCGCAGAAAATTCAGCTCTCCTTGATATGAAACCACCAAGATCAGTCAAGGAGATTCAACGACTCAATGGAAGGATCACTGCCTTGGGCGTTTTATTTATCATTCTGCGGATAGGTGTCTTCCCTTTATTAAGGTATTGAAGGGAAGCCA
>JAOWBW010000309.1:991126-1060805 GCA_026119855.1 Campanula takesimana
TGAAGACTGCTGCTTAGCATTTCCAGATTCTTTAGAACAGCCTTCAAGATCTTCAATATTCAAAACTCTTGCTCATATCCACAAAGCCTATATCACCAGAAATTCTTGGTGCTCTTCATCTTTCATATTCATAGAGCCCAGAATTTCTGTCACACACACACCTCTGAAGCTTTGATCATTTTGATCTAACTTCTTGAGATACACCGGGTTTAGTCAGGATTTGTTCTTCATAGATAATAGATCTTGAGTAGTATTGAGCTCAATGTTTGTAATTTGTAATACTCTCTCATATAATAAGATCTCCATTAGAAATCCAAGACTAACCATCTTGGTAGAGGATGTAGATCTTTCATCGATCGAACCTCTCCAAATAGCTTGTTCATTACTTATTGCATATTCCCTGCTTACTTTTTATGAACTGCTTTGTTTGATCTTTCAGATTGCCACTCTCAGATGTTGTAATTGTTATTGCTCATTGGCCTTAGAATCTCATTTTGCGCCACTCTTTAGCCTCATACTTAGCGCGTGCGTTTTTATCTCTGCGCAGTATTCCCTGCGCAGATTTTATCTCTGCGCAGTATACCCTGTGCAGAGCTGCTTTAATTTCCGCTGTGCATACACACTCTTACCGCGCGCTATACTTAGCCAAAATAAGAGTTGTGCGCATCTTCCATTGAATTGCAAAAGGGTTTGAAAAGAATTTTAAACGCTATTCACCCCCCCCCCTTTTCTAGCGATTTTCACCCCTTGTGCCCCTTTAGGGACCAACACCGGCCTCTAAAGAAGACAAGTTCTACATTGATCTCCTCAGCATCAATTTGGGATTGCAAAAGGTCGACAAGATATAGCACCATCAAAGGTTGTCTTGGGTTATCGGCATCATTCTCCAGCAGTGTGCATTTTTGGGTTCATGAAAAGAAGGCCCGTGGTAACCAAGATCCATCCGAGAACAAGCCCATCATAAAAGGGCACGAGGTTGCACAAATAATCCCTAGCTAGTCATTGGCTTGGGCAGAAATAGCAACAACATGTGTCTCAGTTTTCAAGGCCTCTTCAAGTATGTGCTTCTAAAGTACGCCGAAAGGCTCCCGAGAATGGAGTAGCTCTTGCCATACATCTCATGTTTATTCCCTCACACACGAGGACGAGTCACTCTTGCTTTGCTCAACAAATGGTGACGCCCTAGGGGCTATGTGACTCAAGAACAAGAGATTCTTTTTGCTTCATTTGGCAATCAATACGCCCTAGGGCTATGCTCAGAAAGAGTGTGAGACTATCCTCAAAGTCCCTCAAAAGGGATGTCAAAAAGCCCTCTTGTCATGTGTGCCCGTGCTCGTTTCCCCAATCAAGGTGGACCTTTCTCGCAATCATGATGGCACTCTAGGGGCTACGGTCAAGTCTTAAGGCTCCCTCGGCAAAGAGTAATTAACTCCCCAGCAGTATCCCCAGCCAAGTCAGTGCACATTGGAAGCTTCCTCAATTCGGCACCGAGGTCTCACGGCTTCGCAATCTACAATCTTTTGGGCTACGGCATTACAATATTCAAGCAAAGGGCAGTATTAGGGCTTCGCGACCGACAGTGTTTTGGGCAACAATACTCGAGCAAGTGCAATGTGGAGTAGTCTTATGGCTCCATGAGAACAATCAAGATTCAAGGGTCTCTCAACACTTCAAGTCAAAGGCCTCTTTGTTTAAATGAAGACTCCGATGTTATGAATGAAGTTGATGATTTTTGTTAGAACTCACAGCGAGATTTTGAAGGAAGTCTTAGAGAAAGGAAAAAGATTCAATATGCTAAACTCTAATCAAAACGGGTTACAGCGGAATGCCACGGCCAATCCCAATGTTTCTGCAATTCAGACCCCCTTCTCCAAGATCAAAAGCACAAGGTGCAGCTCAGATAAAGTTGGGCCACAGCACTAGTTGCATCCGAAGATCCGTCATTAGTTCAACTCAAAGAGAGTCAAGGCAAGCATACTCATTTGGGACTTTATCACACCAGACTTATCATCCACGACCTCGACGGCACCGCAAAGACATTACTGCATCTTTGACATAAGCCCTCCGCCATTGGGTATCACCACAATGAGGCCATTCATCTCCCCAATAAGAGCAAGAAGGGATCTCTATCAAGAATTCTACCCGACGGTACATCCGCGCTCAATGCCGAGCCAATCACGAGATAATTGGGGCTTTAACAATGAAGGTCTTCACATCCCGCCATCTACAAGCCCACGACACTTGGGGCTTTGCAATCTCTCGAAGCTTGGCATCAACGATCTCCTCTTGGGCCTTGCTCACTACAACAACAAACAAGGGCGATTTACTCGAATGGGCCAAGAGCTGATTTATCTTGGAGCTATGCAAGTCCCTCAAAATTTGGCATCAAAGGCATTCTAGGGGCTTTACAATCAGCAACCCCTTATCTCGGCATCAAAAGCCTTTGAAGCCCCATAATCGACAATATGTTGGGGCTAGACATCAATCTTCGTTGGGCACACCGGCGACAACAGAATTCAAGCGAGGCAATCCGGACTTCGACTGAACATGACTTGATCTTGGGTTGGCTTCACAAGCACACAATGGTTAAAATGGTTCACCCATAAACTAAAAAAAAATATTTTTCCTCACATGTGTGCATATTCTTTCCTTTCTAATCTAAAAAAAAAAAAAAAAAAAGGATATTTTCTTTTTCTTTTTCTCCTTCTAGGTGCAAAAGTATGTGCTTTACTTTGCTTTGCTCCTAGCTTCTCCTCCAGCATTCTCCATCATCCGTGAACTACGCTGGTCTGATTCCCTTCAAAGGATACGTAGGAAGCCTTTGGCACGACCAACCCATCATTCTGAATGTCATCTCAGAACATTCCATCGAAGGCAACGGCAGTTCATCATCTCATCAAAAGTATCAACATCCTTCGCCAATCCATCTCCAATCAAGCGGCAATGGTAAGTAAAGGTATGAAATGCATCCGGCTTTCCTCAAATCACACCCACACAAAATCACTTTCTCCATCCTACAAAGCTCTCTCTCATGCAAAACTGCTCTCAAATCACATTGGCACCACGAGCACAATTTCTCTCTTCATGCATCTTCTTGCACAAACACATATACCTGCAAAGCACACATAACAGGTATCACCACGAAGTCACACAGCATCCGCTACTCAAGGCACTTCATCCCCAGCAGAAAATGGTCCACCAGTCAACCATGCCCGCATCCCCACGGACTCATTCAAAGGCTCACTACGCCTTATCAACGGATTTCACTAACGATTCGTCAACAAAGGTTCACTAACGGCCTCGTCAAATGGATTTCACTAACGGATTCATCAACAAAGGTTCACTAACGGCCTCATCCACGGATTTCACTAACGATTCGTCAACAAAGGTTCACTAACGCCTCGTCAAACGGATTTCACTAACGGATTCGTCAACAAAGGTTCACTAACGGCCTCATCCACGGATTTCACTAACGGATTCGTCAACAAAGGTTCACTAACGGCCTCGTCAAACAGATTTCACTAACGAATTCGTCAACGAAGGTTCACTAACGGCCTCATCCACGGATTTCACTAACGGATTCGTCAAAGGTTCACTAACGGCCTCCTCAAAGGTTCACTAACGGCCTCGTCAAACGGATTTCACTAACGGATTCGTCAACAAGGTTCACTAACGGCCTCATCCACGGATTTCACTAACGGATTCGTCACAAAGGTTCACTAACGGCCTCGTCAAACGATTTCACTAACGGATTCGTCAACAAGGTTTCACTAACGGCCTCATCCACGGATTTCACTAACGGATTCGTCAAAGGTTCACTAACGGCCTCCTCAAAGGTTCACTAACGGCCTCAAAGGTTCACTAACGGCCTCATCAATGGATTTCACTAACGGATTCGTCAACAAAGGTTCACTAACGGCCTCGAAGGTTCACTAACGGCCTCATCAACGCATTTCACTAACGGATTCGTCACAAGGGTTCACTAACGGCCTCAAGGTTCACTAACGGCCTCCTCGAAGGTTCACTAACGGCCTCCTCAAAGGTTCACTAACGGCCTCATTCAAAGGTTCACCACGGCCTCCTCAAAGGTTCACTAACGGCGCCTCATTCCAAAGGTTCACTAACGGCTCTTCAAAGGTTCACTAACGTCCTCATTTCAAAGGGTTCACTAACGGCCTCAAGGTTCACTAACGGCCTCCTCGAAGGTTCACTAACGGCCTCCTCAAAGGTTCACTAACGGCCTCATTCAAAGGTTCACCAACGGCCTCCTCAAAGGTTCACTAACGGCCTCACTCACGGATTCAGCCGGCAGTTTACCAACGGATCATGCCGCCCCCTCTATTAAACAAAAGACCTCACACAAGGACCGCACCCCTATCTCTAGCAATTTCAAATTACTGCTTTCATCGAGTCTTTGCTTTCTTTTCTTTCTTTTCTTTCTTTTTCTTTGTCGATGTCCTCAGCGGGTGTTTTTTACTTTCGTCGACGCGTTTTGCTTCGCAATCCACGTCGCCGAGGGGCTCTGTAGACACCCCGCCTTGGACCTCTCACCCCGATTGCATACAAAGTATTTTTATTTAACTTATTTTTTGTTGATTTCTGTTACTTCGGTTAAGTTCCTAACTGATTCCGTTAGTTTTGGACTAAACTGCATAACAGAGTTAACTTTTAGGGTCATTCTGTCCTTTTCTGCCGCGGGCGCTTCCAAAACTGTTAACGGGCTGCGCGCGCGTCTCGCCCCAAAAGCGGGACTCGCGCGCTTCCCACTTTGGCAGTAACGGATTGCACCTTATTTCCCTCCTTTTCCTAGTTTACAAAATAACCTCTTTTTACATCCAAGTTCATCCCCCCTTTGTTCCAAAAACTCCCATCCTTTATTCTAGCCTTTTTATTAAAAAAACAAAATATTTCTTTTTATTATTATTTGATTTTCTTTTATTTATTTCATTTATTATTTTATTTATCTTATTTTCTATTGGTCAATTCTATCTCACATAGATTGACCATTTCCCTCCAAGTTTTCCCTCCTCTTTTTACCTATAAAACCATCATCTTCTACCTTAGAAAGGGACTCTTTTTTACACTCCTTGGACCACTTCATCTTCCCTACAAGAACTATACACAAGTTCTCTCAACACATTTTCCCTACAAACAAACACTACACAAAGTGTTGCACAACCATTTCTCTACAAACAACACCATCTTCAAGTCAAAGTCTAGGTCCTCTTTTCTAAAGGTACTTTTATTCTTCTTCTCTTTTATTCTAGTCTTACTAGTATGCAATCCCCATCAATTGGGACATGACCAAATGACACTTTACTACATTAAAGTTGGTTAAGGTTATCTCCCTACATTTTAATCTCTACTTTAATTTCCTATACATTTCTTATGTAATTGTTTAGCATAAATTATAAATAAAATAATTCTCTTTTCTTCCCCTTTTTCTTTACATTATAATTGTTAGCACTGTTAATAAATTGAAGGACATTTAGCATTAGAACACCATAGTAGCAAGACCCGCATAAGCGGGGCGGAGTGGGTGTTTAAGTACTTCCCACTTCGTCACCTAACCCCCGAACCCTTCTCTCCCGAATCTCTGGTTTTGTACATAAATTAGGTTTATTTCTAGGTTTTTCTTATGTTCCTTTAAAAACATAGGTGGCGACTCTAAACAATCTAAAACAAGTTAGACATCCTAGGATAATTCACCGCTCTAGCCAAGTTGTGGTTTCCCGGGGTATCTACAGTATCCCACATTGGTTGGAAAATGAAAAAGATGAGTGTATTTATTATAACTCATCTAAGGAAGTACCAATCAAGTGTGGACTTGGGCTTCCAAGCTTAAGTGGTCCATTGGGCCAACCATGCTAGCTAGTGGGTACATGGGAAAATTTTGGGCTAGCTCAAATTGACCCATAACCCGCGAAGCGGCGCGAAGGGCGGAATGGGCGGTTTAGGACGCACTTTGCACTTCACACGTACGCTTCGGTCGCTGGGAGCTGTAGAGCCTTAAAGTTTTGTCCAGCTTACCCAGGTGGTTGGTTTAGTCCGTGAGTCGAACCGGGCGGTTCGGTGCAACTCAGTTTGGTCATGGTTGGAGCGGTCAGACCGCGGGTCGGCGCTTGGGTTCAGTGTATCTGGACGTGCCCGTTGGATCGGTTTGGAGCACCCGTTCGCATAGGGATGGGGCGGTTCGCTAAATCTCTTCCCTCCATCAGGTGCGATCGACGGCCCAGATTCACCCGATCAGAATTGTACCTATTCCCAGAAAGGACACCAGAACTCTTCGAAATCTATATAAAGCCCCTCTGTCTGCCTTTCTATAATCTGTTCAAAGAGTATATTGTAGCATTCTCTCCCTCCTTTCTAAGTTCAGAAGTTCTAAACACCCTAAGTTCGTAGGTTTTCTGATTTGAAGTGCTTCTATCAGAAATCAAAAAGTCGTTTTATCTTAAAGAAGAGTGCCAACAACAGTAAGCACCGTAGCGGGGCAAAATCTTCTTGCGGAAATTGTGCCATCACAAGACTCGACTTCCGTCCCTATTTCCGAATTTTCAAGAGAACCTTTCTATATCCCTAACAATCGCAAGAAGATTTTTCTGTTTTCTTGAAGATGACGAAAGATTCGGATACCTCCAAAACTTCTGGTACCGCTGATGTAACGAATCAAGTTGTTACACCCCCTCCTGCTCCGACTCACCCGGCTCATGGTGAGAAACCCGCCAAATTCATCGGGGTGGATTTTAAAAGATGGCAGCAAAGATGCTATTCTATTTAACCACCCTAAGCTTGCACAAGTTCTTGAAAGAGGACCCCCCCCCCTGCAATCCCGATTGATGATCCAGACCCGCAAAGGCGGGTAGCCAAAGAGGCATGGGATCATGGTAATTTTTTATGTAGAAATTACGTTTTGAATGGGCTTGATGATAGCCTGTATGGTGTGTACAATCTCGTGGAGACGGCCAAAGAATTGTGGAATTCTTTAGAGCGAAAGTACAAAATTGAGGACGCCGGTTCAAAGAAATTTGTAGTCGGTAAGTACCTTGATTTCAAGATGGTCGACTCCAAATCAGTGTCCACCCAAGTTGATGAATTTCAGTTAATTCTTCACGGATTAACTGCTGAAGGAATGGTTATGAATGAACCATTTCAGGTGGCATCAATCATCGAAAAATTGCCACCAGCCTGGAAGGACTTCAAGAATTATCTCAAGCGCAAGGAGATGACTCTGGAAGACCTAGTTATTCGTCTTCAAATAGAAGAGAAGAACAGGAATGATGAAGCCAAGGCTAACAAAGGTAAGATGGAAGCAAAGGTCCACCTTGCTGAATCCAGTACTAGAAACAAGCGGAAGCGCTCTGGGAATGCTAGTAAGAAACCGGCCAAGAAGTTCAAAGGGGACTGCTACAACTGTGGTAAGCCCGGTCATTTAGCAAAGGATTGTCGATTCCCTAAAAGGGAAAAGAAGAATCAAGCGAACGTGGTTGATGACATAGACCTTGATTTAGGTGTTGTGGTGTTCGAAGCCAACATAGCAAAGTTGGATGACAACCCAAGGGAGTGGTGGATAGATACTGGAGCTACTCGCCACATTGTGCTGACAAGGAGAGTTTTTCATCCTACACCCCCATCAATGGTAGGAAGCTATATATGGGAAACTCCGCTACTTTTGAGGTCGTGGGACTTGGAAAAGTTGTACTGAAGATGACATCAGGCAAAGAAGTGACTCTGGTGGATGTGCTGCATGTCCCGGACATCCGCAAGAATTTGGTTTCCGGCTCTCTATTAAGTAAGGCTGGATTTAGACTAGTGTTTGAGTCCGATAAATTTGTATTGACCAAAAATGGTCTGTTTATTGAAAGGATTACCTTGACAAAGGCCTTTTCAAAATGAATGTAATGAATGTTTACCGCCCAGATGCAAAGAATAAAAGTATTGTTTCTTATGTTTACTTGTTGGATAGTCCTAACTTATGGCATGATAGATTAGGACACGTAAATTTCAAAACAATTAAGAAGTTAGTGAATCAAGAATCAATATCCATATCTAAATCAGATTCAACTGACAAGTGTGAAATTTGCGTTGAAGCAAAAATGGCTAAAGCACCATTTCATTCAGTCACAAGAAACACAACACCTCTTGAATTAGTTCACACAGATATTTGTGATCTAAAATTTGTGCAACTCGAGGTGGGAAAAATACTTCATTACATTTATAGATGATTGCACAAGATATTGTTATGTATATCTAATAAGAAGTAAGGATGAAGCCTTAGAGGCTTTCCGAACTTATAAAAATGAAGTTGAGAATCAACTTAATGTAAAAATTAAGAAGATTCGAAGTGATAGAGTAGGTGAATATGTTGCTCCGTTTGAAGATATATGCTGGGAAGCTGGCATTATTCATCAAACAACAGCTCCTTATACACCTCAGTCTAACGGGGTTGCTGAACGCAAGAATCGTACTCTTAAAGAGATGATGAATGCAATGATTATAAGCTCTGGTGTACCACAAAATTTATGGGAGAAGCCATACTCTCAGCAAACTATATTCTGAATAAAATACCTCAAAAAGGTAAAGATGAGACTCCTTACGAATTATTCCATAAACATAAGCCGTCTTATAAATGCTCAAAGTATGGGGATGTTTGGCTAAAGTTGAAATACCTAAGCCAAAACAGGTCAAAATCGGACCTAAAACTATTGACTGCATCTTCATTGGATATGCAAGTAATAGTAGTGCATATTGGTTTATTGTGCACAAGTCAGAAATTCCAGATATGAATGAAGGAATGACAATAGAATCAAGGAATGCTGTATTCTTTGAAAATATATTTCCTTGTAAGGAACGGAAAGAAACAAGTTCCAGTAAGAGGACTTATGAAACTACAAACGGTCCATCTCAAGAAGAGGAAGTAGAAGAAGGACCTAGACGTAGTAAAAGGGCAAGAGTGGAAAAGTCTTTTGGTCCTGATTTTCTATCATTTATGTTAGAAAACGAACCCGTAACTATTAAAGAGGCTTTAACCAGTCCGGATGCTCCGTTCTGGAAAGAAGCAATTAACAGTGAGATAGAGTCCATCATGCATAATAATACTTGGGAGTTGGTTGATCTTCCACCATGATGCAAACTGTTGGGTTGCAAATGGATCCTTAAGAGGAAGTATAAGGCTGATGGATCCATTGATAAGTTTAAGGCCCGGTTGGTAGCCAAAGGGTTTAGACAAAAGGAGGGATATTATTTCTTTGATACATATTCTCCGGTGACAAGGATCACATCCATTCGTGTTCTCATCGCTATCGCTGCTGTGCATAACCTTGAGATACATCAAATGGATGTGAAAACAGCTTTCTTAAATGGAGAGCTAGATGAAGAAATCTACATGGAACAACTAGAAGGGTTTGTTGTTCCTAGTCAAGAGAAAAAGGTGTGTAAACTTGTAAAGTCTCTGTATGGACTAAAACAAGCACCTAAACAATGGCATGAGAAGTTTGACCGAATGATGTTATCAAACGGTTTCAAAATCAATGAATGTGACAAGTGTGTCTACATTAAAGGGACATCAAAATCATTTGTGATAGTCTGTCTGTATGTAGATGACATGTTAATAATGGGTAGTACTCATGAATTGATAATGAATACTAAAAGAATGTTAAAGAAGCATTTTGATATGAAAGATATGGGACTAGCTGATGTGATCTTAGGAATAAAGATCTCTAGAACTTCAAATGGAATAGTCTGGTCACAATCCCATTATCTAGAAAATGTTCTTCGAAAATTCAATGCATTTGATGACCCTCCGGCTAAGGTACCGGTAGACTTAAGTCTACACTTAGTCAAGAATAAAGGGGAACCAGTTTCTCAACTGGAATATGCAAGGATAATTGGTAGTCTGATGTACTTGACGAATTGTACTCGTCCAGACATTGCATATTCAGTGAGCAAACTAAGTAGGTTCACAAGTAATCCCAGTAAGAATCACTGGAAAGCCCAGACAAGGGTATTGAGATATTTAAAGTATACATTAAATTATGGTATACTTTATAATAGATATCTAGTAGTACTAGAAGGATATTGTGATGCAAATTGGATATCTGACACTAAGGAATCCAAATCCACAAGTGGATATGTTTTCACAATAGGTGGAGGAGCAGTGTCATGGAAATCTTCCAAACAAACATGTATAGCTCGATCAACAATGGAATATGAGTTTTAGCCCTAGACAAAGCTGGAGAGGAAGCTGAGTGGCTAAAGAATATCTTGGAAGATATTCCTTGTTGGAGTAAACCTGTGCCAGCTGTCCCAATTCATTGTGACAGTCAATCAGCTATTGGAAGGGCACAAAGCAGCATGTATAGTGGTAAGTCGAGACATATTCGTCGAAGACATAATACCATTAGACAGTTGATCTCAAACGGTTTATTGCAGTTGACTATGTGAAGTCAAAAGATAACTTAGCAGATCCTTTTACAAAAGGAATAACAGAGATCAACTGATAAAGTTGTTAAGAGGAATGGTTTAAAATCCACAACAAAAGAACTCATAGCGGACACTCAGCCTTGAGAATTGGAGATCCCAAAACCCTGGTTCAATGAGACAACCAAGTTATGATGTTTAGTTGAAACACTTGGAACCTGTTTCATACTCATTCCTACAACGTCCAAGTATAAGTACCTGCAACAGTGGTGGGTAAGTTGAGAAAACTTTTAATGATTCCTATACCTAAATGGTGGAGTACAGCATGATACTCTTTATAGGAGAATCACCTATATAAGTGAGAAGTAATAAGGCCGCTTCTAAAAGAACACTTATGAATAAGATACGGTCCAGGGCTAAAATGGACAAAAACGTGAGAACAAAGAGTGTTAGAGTTGTTATTGTGTAAGTACTACTGTCTTGGTATACATTATACAGTCATTAGTTCAAAGCATCGCGCTACTAAGGGGCTAGTATATCCGATAGTATTTTACTAAGGGGGTTCAAAGCCACAAGCTACCGATCCTGATGCAATAATGGTTCGCCGGAAATTCTGAACGATCTGCATACATGCATTAATTGTCATTCGTGTAGGGAATTGTTGGAAATGGGTTTGCAAAATTAGGTTGACCTAACTTTGACCCAATTTTCAAATAGATGTCATTTCTTAGAAAATGAAAACAAGTTACAAAATTGTATTCTACTATGTGAGTAGATTAAGAAGATGTATTTACTTTCTCGAAACCATTTCCGGGTGAATGAGAAATTAATGCTCAAAGTATGTAACTTAGTAATGAGATTTGAAGAGTTATGAATATGGAAAGTCATGTATCCCACATTGGTTGGAAAATGAAAAAGATGAGTGTATTTATTATAACTCATCTAAGGAGGTACCAATCAAGTGTGGACTTGGGCTTCCAAGCTTAAGTGGTCCATTGGGCCAACCATGCTAGCTATTGGGTACATGGGACAATTTTGGGCTAGCTCAAATTGACCCATAACCCGCGAAGCGGCGCGTAGCGGCGCGAAGGGCTGAATGTGCGGTTTAGGGCGCACTTTGCACTTCGCACGTACGCATCGGTCGCTGGGAGCTGTAGAGCCTTAAAGTTTTGTCCAGCTCACCCAGGTGGTTGGTTCAGTCCGTGGGTCGAACCGGGCGGTTCGGTGCAACTCAGTTTGGTCATGGTTGGAGCGGTCAGACCGCGGGTCGGCGCTTGGGTTCAATGTATCTGGACGTGCCCGTTGGATCGGTTCGGAGCACCCGTTCGTATAGGGATGGGGCGGTTCGCTGAATCTCTTCCCTCCATCAAGTGCGATCGGACGGTCCAGATTCACCCGATCAGAATTATACCTATTCCCAGAAAGGACACCAAAACTCTTCGAAATCTATATAAAGCCCCTCTGTCTGCCTTGCATTACACACCAAGCATTCTAGCTTTCTATAATCTGTTCAAAGAGCATATTGTAGCATTCTCTCCCTTCTTTCTAAGTTCAGAAGTTCTAAACACCCTAAGTTCGTAGGTTTTCTGATTTGAAGTGCTTCTATCAGAAATCAAAAAGTCATTTTATCTTAAAGAAGAGTGCCAACAACCGTAAGCACCGTAGCGGAGCAAAATCTTCTAGCGGAAATTGTGCCATCACAAGACTCGACTTCCATCCCTATTTCCGCATTTTCAAGAGAACCTTTCTATATCCTAACATGTTTGACGTACTCAAACGCTACCCCTAACCAGGTGGTTATAAAGGCTACGATTGGTATAATAGGATTCTTGTATGGAAGAATGATAAGTCAAGATGGGATTTGTCCCACTCTCAAGAAGATATCTGTTTGGCCTCTCGGTGAGTGAGATTGATGATAGTGTATGGCCGTACCCGAATGAATTGAAGTGTTCAATATCATTTGCTCATATCAATCTAATTGGGATCGAGAAAGCATTGGAAACATAAGTTAACGTGGACCATGACTTATGTCCAATATGATATCGCGTGACAAAAGGATTGTGATATGTTCTATAAGGTAACTTGGAATTTCAAAGTTGTACTTATGGGAATTTTGATTGACAACCGTACGGTCAAGGAAGTGGCATACGGCTCCTATAGAGACGTACGGCTGCCCCCCCCCCCCGGTAACTGCACAGTTTGTTCAGTTTTCTTGTACGATAAGGAATCCCGATCCCAAAAGGAATCAGGTCAGACCCTCATATAAGATATGCAGCCGGGTTTGACATCCTAAAAAGGATGATTTTGGAAATCAATAACCATTGTTTTAGAAACAATAAATTATAGAGAGGTAGGATTACTTATTTAATGATCCATGATCATTAAAATAAAATAATCAATGAAGCAAAATAATTCTGATGAAGAAATCGTTTCTTCATCAAACCTTGGGTCTAGCAATCCAGATCAAGAATGTGTTCTTGATATCCGTTCGACGTGTGGATACCGATAGAGGGTGTTTTCTTTAGCACCTTAAAGTCCGTATTCATGGATTCAATCTTCAAGGGTATGTTTCTTTCATCTTGTATTTAATTTGATCACATGCCGGATCCAGGCTCATGGGTGTTTGATTTACATGTTTTATTTCGTGCGCATGATGCTTCAAAACCCAACATCAACACAATTTCGTTGGTCCGTCGGGTCTGTAACGCCCATCCTTATTCTTGTTAAATATTTAACTTACTTGTTAAATTCTTGAACTTGCATATTATGAGCTAGTTTTACTTGGATTAATTTCTTAACTGCTTTAGAATATTAAGGTGGTTAAATGTCTAGTTTTGAATTTTGGGTCATTTGTGAAAATATGACTTTAGACTTTAGGGGCCTTTTTGTTAAAAGTGAAACTTGAGGGCCTAGTTGTCATTTCTTGAAAGTTGAAAGATAAAATTGTTTGGCTTTCCTTCTCTGGGTCATTTTCTTCTCCAATTCTCTGTACGTTTCCTCTGTTTCAAAAGTTAGGGTTAGAGTTTTACCCTATTCTCGACTCCTCGAGTTTAATTATCCCTCAGTTCTTGATTCCGATCCCGGATAAATATTCGTGGCGTTGAATAGAGTGTTTCCGGCCGAACAGAAATTTGTTTGGGTAACTTTGGTTTCGGACTAGGTAAGTTATTAGCTCCCCCTTGCTTGTAATAACATGCATATATGTTATTCTTGATACTTGTATTTGTTAAATTCGTGTTTTGGGTAATTTTGTGATACTTGTAATTTTGGGACAATGGGAGTATAAGAGACTTTGTAAGAAGGGGAAATTACACTTGAACAAATGTTTTGGAGTATGTTTATATGCCATGGGTAATGTTAAAGTGTTAGTAAAAAGATACTCGTACGCTTGAGACGGAGAATTCTAAGCCTATGAAAGAAATCATGATTTGCTGAATTAGGCCTTGGGCACCCGCCCAGACGGGCTATGGGAGACCGCCCAAAACTACTGAAAGAGTGGTTCCAAAAGTTTAGTCTGGGCGACCACCCAGGGGGGGAGTGGGCGACCGCCCAAGTCCCCTGTTTCACAAATGTGGTTTAAACTCAAATGAAATGAAACCTTACCCCTCCTAAGGCATAGAGCCTTAGTATAAGATGTCCTAGCAAGTGTATATGTACCTTTTGGGGCATTAGAATTTAGTCTTGAACATGAACACTTATAGAACTCAAATGAGAACTTACGTATAAGAGTAACAACTCTTCTTTATGTCTTGAAAGTGCTATGAACAAGCACAAATGTGTTATGCTTGTCTTGAAACCAATGTTTGTGCACCTTAGGAGCATTAGAATAATGTCTTGAGCTTGAACATCCTAAGAATAGGATTAAGAACTTGTAAGAATAAAATGTATAACTCTTATACATGCTTGAATGTCCAAAGATTGGAATGATAACTCGAGTATAAGACAATAAATCTTGTACATGACTTGAACATCCAAAGAATTGGATTAAGAGTTGAATATAAGATAATAAAATCTTGTACATGACTTGACACCAATACATGTGTATGGTAATGAACTAGAAAGTGCTATGAACAAGCACTAATGTGTATGAGAAATATTCTTGATGTGTATGTGCAAACATTGCATATACTTGCTTGATAACAATGTGACTTCTTGATTACTTGAAGCATGTTTCTTGTTGAGCTAGTCCACTACTTTTGGATTAGTTCTACTCTCGTAGTTCAAGTAAATACCTACTTGTGCATTCTTGTGTGAGTCCAGCTGTCCTTGCTTGTTCGGAGGTATATAGGTTCACTCTTATCATGAGGCTGGGGCCAAAGTGATAATCGGGGATCTATGTATCTGCGCTTGACCCCTTACTACAGGCCATAGTAAGGGCATAGCTTCCTTTATTAGAGCAATACGCCTGATATAAGTGAATGCTAAACTCGTGAACACCTCGTGAATATTGATCTTGGGAATGACACTGGTTACCGGGTCTTCTAATATATACTGTATAAGCAGTTTCTGGATATTGATCGTGATTTGTCAAAGTAATACAAGCTACGACAACAATGGTATTCTTAGGAGGAATAAGGAAGGAAGCAATATCCTTTATAATGTGCTAGCTTAGCCTTATGTGCTACTTGATGAGTGGCTTAGCCTCTCATATACTTATTACTTGATGATACTTGATACATGATTACTTGAGTATCTACTTGAATTGCATGATAATATGTCATGTAGTTGCATCTAATAGCTTACTGAGATTTATCTCATCCCGTTCCTTGTTTATTTGTTTTCCTTAGATCAAAGGAAGGCTAGTGATAGTGCGATGTGAGGCTCGACATAGCTGGGAGCTTACTACGCAGGTGGTTATTATTTTGGGGATCGTGGTCCTTTTACATTTTGGTGAGGACGATGTATTATGGGTTATGTAACTCCTTATTTTGGGGTAGACAATCTTGTATAGTACTTATTGTCTCTAGACATCTTATAATGCCAGCATATGTGCTAGGCATGTTTCCGCTGTGTATAATCATGTTTGGTTTAAATTTTCTTGTCTAGAACTCGTGGTGTGAGCTATCTTAGCTCCTTACTCTAGAGTATATATATCATGTCAGTTCGTTATAAACAGTTGTCATTCAGTTTCTTGTTAGTTTCTTGATTCTTGTTATTCACGCGCACCAGGTTCGAGGTTCTATTAGGGGATCCTGGGACCTGGGGGCGTGTCAGTTGGTATCAGAGCTACCCAGGTTTAGCTACCCTATTTAGCTACCTTGGTTTGCTCTAAGTCTGGATAGGGTCTATGGCCTAGGTATGGGTTAGTCTTGGGGTGTTATTAACGCCGAGTGTTTACCTACAGGTACAATGAGTTCTGAAGGTACTAGTGGCAGTAATCAACTGAGATTTGTAACTCCTCAAGAAGAGATGGTTGATAATATAGACTTGGATTATCCTAATCGACTTACAAGGTTCTTGAAGTTGAAACCTCGTAGCTTTGACGGGGAATTTGATGCTAAGAAGGCGGAAGAGTGGATTGAAAGTATAAAAAATATTTTTACAGCCTTGAGATGTGCATGAGGTGATAAGGTAACCTTTGCAACCTTTAAACTTGAAAAAGATGCTGAACATTGGTGGCAAGTTCTGAATAAAAGCTGGGAACTGGAAGGGTACCACAGACTTGGGAGAATTTTCTTAAAGCATTCAAGTCACAGTTTATTCCAGCAGTGGTCCAAGATAGAAAAGAGATGGAATTTCTTAATCTGGAGGAGGGAAGCTTGACAGTGGGGCAATACTCAACCAAGTTCACAGAATTGGCTAGGTATTGTGATCACGTAGTTCCAAATGAAACAAAGAAGGCACAGAGGTTTGTGAAGGGGTTGAAGACCAAGTATTGTTGGTGTTGCATGCTCTAGGCACGTTTTGTAAAATGATTAATGTTATTTATATTAAAGATATTGAATGTTTGATTATTATATCTTTTGCATGTTTATTATAATAATCCCCGTCCCTGATTATGATTGATTGTTAGTATAAGTTTAATAGATATTCATATGATGATTATGGTGTATGGGATACAGTTAAACTTATGGGTATTTGTTGGAGACCAAATACTGGACTGACCCATATGAGATTTATGTCATGGTCATTATGTCATAATTAAGTCTCATATAGCTATATTACTGGAATCTTTAGACCTGAGATTATCACAGTCTTCCACTTGATGAACATTACGTTTGACATATTCAAACGTTACCCCTAAACGGGTAGCTATAAAGAATATGATTGGCGTAATCGGATTCATGTAGGGAAAGGTAATTATTCTAGAAGGGATTTGTTCCTCGTCAAGAGAGATGTCAAGCTTTGGCCACTCGACGAATGGTATTGATGAAATGCATGGCCGTGCTCAAATAAGATTTGTACTATCAATAGATTCGGGATCGAGAAAGCATTGAACATTGTAAGTTGACCATTGACCATGGCTTACGTTCAATAGACATCGTGAAACAAAGAGATTGTAATATGTTCTATAAAGGATTCACGAACTTATACAAGTTATATTAATTGGGTAGTCATGATGTCTTGCTAGAGTCCGCTCATGATTTATGAGCACAAATGTTTTTGAGCTCATTGCCAGCTTAATATAATCCTATGGGGTCACACACAAAAGAACGAATTGTTTAAAAGGCTAAAAATGACTTTCTGCTGGTGCTCGGCCGAGCACCCCAAAGGACTCGGCCGAGCAAGGGAAACAGAAAGAAGATTTTAAGAGGCACTCGGCCGAGCACCTCAAAGGACTCGGCCGAGCAGGCCCTGTTCGGGCCCAATGACAGATTTCGTGTTGTGACGGGTTTTAACCTATTTCTCCTAAAAGGTTTAGGACTAATAAGTATATAAACTCCTAACAACGACTTAATCAGTAGAGATTGATTCCATATCAATTGAGAGCCTCCGAGAGAGAGAAAAACAAGTTCTTTTTCTTCCTCAAGAACAAGAACATTGATTTTCCATATAGCCTTCAAAGTAGAAAGAGTTTCTATTGGGTCTAGCAATCCGGTTCAAGAATCGTTCTTGAAATTCGTTCGCGTGTGGATAAACATAGAGGGCGTTGGCATCAACTCCTTCAAAGTTCATGATCCAAGTTTTGCGGTCGTTCCTGCGTTCGTGATTCAAAGAAGCGCGAAGAACAAAGATTGAAGATCTCAGAATTTTAAAGCTCCGTCACGGTTAGTGTTCTAAATTCATCCTCGTATTAATTTAATCATCGTGATCGGATCTAGGCTTTTGGGTTTTATTCCGCTGCGCATGTTTGCTCAAAACCCAACAGTGGTATCAGAGCCTCGTTCATCATGATTATTTTAATAATAACATGTTAATGATATAATTGGATTATATGTTTTGGCATGCTATGTGAATTTGGATTCAAGATGTTTATGTGATCTGAGTTTTATGTTTATATATGAGATATATTGAAATCATAAAATCGCACCGTTTAAATACGTTATGTGGGATCTACGATTGCAATAATAATTTGATTATTATGTTCCTTTAGATTATCAAAAATTAATTGGATTGATTTGTTGATGATCTTTGATTCATGAATAAATCGTTTATTCAAGGTTTTGATGAACATGATGATATGATCATTATGAACACCAAATCCTAAATGAATCGGGAAAGCAATCTTAGAATTAAAATTCGACAAGAAAATCTGTTCTGTTCGTGGTGCTCGGCCGAGCAGTCTATAAGACTCGGCCGAGCAGAGTCGTCAGAAGCAAAGGGTTTTCTGGAACACAGAGGCGCTCGGCCGAGCACCTTAAAGGACTCGGCCGAGCTGATTGATTTTGGACAGAATTTGTTTTTCAGATGGCTGGTTTTAGAAACCGTGTTTCCTGAAATTAAATGGCTTGTTTAAAATCACTTTGGATTGAATTTGTTTGTCAGATGGCTGGTTTGAGAAACCATGTTTCCTGAAAACAAATATCAAGGTCAAAGTAATGAATTGATGGGACAAAAGAATTTAGAATCGAGTTACTTTATGTAAGGGATTGTGGATGCCTATTGGCTTAGTTTCGACCTTACATAGTTGTTTCTTCTAGTTTCTAAATTTGGTACGGGATTGTGGATGCCTTCTGGCTTAGTTTCGACCGTACAATCGTGCTCTCAATAATGTGTTAAAGAATTTATCCCCATAAATCAATCACATGAAATCTTAATTTAATTAATGAGATTAGTTAAATTATTAACCGTTGCTTTATGTGTTTATATTATGTGACTATAAACATTGACCATGCTATATGTCATGAACCTTCTTTAAAATTTAAGTTCCGTGCCAATCCATGATTAAAACACTTGTGAGTACGTGGGTAGTTTTGTGTGGGTTACGCCCTAGCGTAGGTGCATTGATTCTATCCATTTATGAGCAAGATGAGGAAACAGTGATTCCTATACGTTTAAAATGGTTTAACTTAATTAGGCTATCAAAATAGTTTTGGGCCTAAGGCACAGATGAGATTAAAACATGTTAGATATACGATATCTAAAATCTCATAAAAGATCTAAGAGTCATATACGATATGATTGACAGGGAGTTGTCTACCTAAATAACTTATTTTGAGCAGTCGTGCCCTAGCCGACTCAAAGTAAAGTGAAATATGGATCTTAGCCCATTCAAATTATATTATACATTGGATGTATATGAAGGTTATATAATTTAGTGGGAGTATTTGTAAAATACTATTAATGTAATATCTTTAATTAAGTTGGTACTTATATTTAATTATATGTTTGCATAATTGTAGATAATGGCTCAGAATACAAATTTATCACTGCGATCTATCCTTGAGAAGGAGAAACTTCAAGAAGATGGAGCTAACTATACGGATTGGATCCGTGGCCTTAGAATTGTTCTAAAGCATGAGGATAAGCTCTATATTCTTGATGAGCCCGTTCCTGAAGAAGAACCTGCTTCTAATGCACCCAAGGATGAGAGAAACGCCTACAAGAAACATGTGAATGATTCTCGTGAGGTGGGTTGTCTTATGCTTGCGGCCATGTGTTCAGAACTTCAGAAGATTCTTGAACACTTTGAAGCATTTGACCTTGCTGCTATATTGAAAGATATGTTCCAAGAACAAGCAAGGGAAGAGAGGTTCGACACCATAGCTGCCCTAGTCTCATGCAAGATGAGCGAAGGACAGTCTGTGAGCCCTCATGTTTTGAAAATGAAGGCTTACTTTGAGAAACTAGAGAGGCTTGGCCATCCAATTGAGATTGAGCTGGCTACCGATTGCAAGGGATGGATAAGACTATGTCTGAATTGCATGGGATGCTTAAGTAGGCAGAAAAGAAAATCGGTAAAGAGACCGCTCCTGTACTCATTGTGTCTAAGGAAGGAAAGGGCCAAAAAGGCAAAGGAAAGGGTAAGGAAAAAGTTGTCAAACCCAAGATTAGCAAGGCAATTGTTGCCAAAGCTAATGTGGCTAAACCTGCTTCCCAAAAGGATGCAATTTGTTTCCACTGCAATGAGATTGGACATTGGAAACGAAATTGCAAGGTTTACAAGGAAGAGTTAAAGAAGAAGAAGAGCGGTGGGACTGCATCTACTTCAGGTATCTATGTTATAGATATTCTACTTTCTACTTCTAGCTCCTGGGTATTAGATATTGGATGTGGATCTCACATTTGTTTAAATGTGCAGGGACTAAGGAATAGAAGGCTACTTAAAGATGGCGAAGTGGACCTACGCGTGGGGAATGGAGCAAGAGTTGTTGCATTAGCCGTAGGAACATATGATGTCATTTTACCTAGCGGATTAATTCTTGTTTTGAACAATTGTTATTACGTTCCGGATTTAAGTAGAAATATTATTTCAATTTCTTGTTTGGATAATGAAGGTTTTAAGTTTCTTATTGAAAATAAGAAGTTTTCTATTTATTTAAATGATATGCTTTATTGTACTGCATGTTCATTTAATGGCCTTTATGTTCTTGATGTTGAAAGTGGGAATAATGAGAATGTTTATAATGTAAATAAGAAATCCAAACCTAATGATGTAAATCATACTTATTTGTGGCATTGCCGTCTTGGTCATATTAATGAGAAGCGTATCTCAAAACTCCATGGGGACGGACTTCTAGATTCACATGATTTTGAATCATATGAAACTTGTGAGTCATGTTTACTTGGAAAGATGACTAAGGCACCTTTTACTAAGAGTAGTGAAAGGGCTAATGACTTATTGGCCCTCATACATACTGATGTGTGTGGACCAATGAGTTGCAATGCTAGGGGAGGATATCAATACTTCATAACTTTTACTGATGATTTTAGTAGATATGGCTATGTCTACTTAATGAAACATAAAAGTGAATCTTTTGAGATATTTAGAATATTTCAAAATGAAGTACAAAATCAACTTGGCAAAACTATTAAAGCACTTCGATCAGATCGTGGTGGAGAATATTTAAGCCAAGAATTTGACAATCATCTGAAAGATTGTGGAATTGTTCCACAATTAACTCCACCTGGGACACCACAATGGAATGGTGTGTCCGAACGGAGAAATAGGACTTTATTGGATATGGTCCGCTCCATGATGAGTCAAGTTGATCTTCCTTTAACCTTTTGGGGACATGCACTAGAAACTGTTGCACTAACACTAAATAATGTTCCAACAAAATCTGTTCCAAAGACTCCACATGAGATGTGGACTGGAAGAAAACCTAGTTTGTCTTTCATGAAGATTTGGGGTTGTGAAGCATTTGTTAAGAAGCTCATATCTGACAAACTCACACCTAAATCTGATAAATATATTTTCGTTGGTTACCCTAAGAAAACTAAGGGTTATTACTTTTACAACCGCGCGGAAAACAAAGTGTTTGTTGCCCGTCATGGTACCTTTCTAGAGAAAGAGTTTCTCTCCAAAGGAATTAGTGGGAGTAAAATTAATCTCGAAGAAATTCGAGAACCCGAAAATTACATGGAACAAAATATTGGATCTGAACAAGTTTCACAAAGAGTTGTGGAACCTATTCAGAATACTCAAGTTCCTCGCAGAACTGGTAGGGTGCGATCTGAACCTGAGAGATATGGATTTCTCATGACGGATAGCAATGAAGTAGAAGTCATAGTTGATGAAGAACCTACTTCCTACCAAGAAGCGATGTCCGCTCCTGATTCAGATAAATGGCTTGGAGCCATGGAATCTGAAATTAAATCCATGTATGATAATCAAGTTTGGAACTTGATTGATGCGCCCGAAGGTGTAAAAACCATAGGATGCAAATGGGTTTTCAAAAAGAAAAATGACATGGATGGAAAGGTGCATACTTATAAAGCTAGACTTGTAGCGAAAGGCTATAGGCAGATTCATGGAATCGACTATGATGAAACCTTTTCGCCCGTAGCAATGATCAAGTCTATAAGAATTTTACTTGCCATAGCCGCATATTTTGACTATGAGATATGGCAAATGGATGTCAAAAACAGCGTTCCTTAACGGGAACTTACTTGAGGATGTTTACATGACACAACCTGAAGGTTTTGTAATTCCAGAAAATTCTAACAAAGTATGCAAATTTCAACGATCCATTTATGGATTGAAGCAAGCCTCTAGGAGTTGGAATCTTCAATTTGATGAATCGGTCAAAGAGTTTGGCTTCATCAAGAACGAAGATGAACCTTGCGTTTACAAGAAGATTAGTGGGAGCGTAGTATTATTTCTGGTACTATATGTTGATGACATATTGATCATAGGAAACGACATTCCCGCACTGCAGTCTGTAAAGACTTGGTTAGGAAAGTGTTTCTCTATGAAAGATATGGGAGAAGCCGCTTATATCCTTGGCATTAGGATCTATCGTGATAGATCCAAGAAATTGATTGGTTTAAGTCAAGATACATATATTGACAAAGTTCTTAAGAGATTCTGCATGGAAAACTCTAAGAGAGGAAATTTGCCAGTAGGACATGGCATAACTCTAAGCAAGAATCAGTGTCCTAAGACAACTGATGAGCATAAGAGAATGATTGGGATTCCATATGGTTCCGCAATTGGATCAATCATGTATGCCATGATATGTACTAGACCCGATGTCTCGTATGCTTTAAGCATGACGAGTAGATACCAATCAAATCCTGGTGAAAATCATTGGATTGCAGTCAAGACGATTCTTAAGTACTTGCGAAGGACTAAAGATTCGTTCTTGGTGTATGGAGGTGTGGAAGGTGATCTTGTTGTAAGTGGTTACACAGATGCAAGCTTCCAAACCGACAAGGATGATTTTAGATCGCAATCTGGATTTGTATTTGTGCTTAATGGAGGTGCTGTTAGCTGGAAGAGTTCTAAGCAAAGCACTGTCGCTGATTCTACAACGGAAGCTGAGTATATTGCTGCATCCGATGCTGCTAAAGAAGCTGTTTGGATCAAGAAGTTCATAACTGAACTAGAGGTAGTTCCTAGCATTGCTGATCCAATAGACCTTTATTGTGATAATAATGGTGCTATTGCTCAAGCAAGGGAACCAAGAAACCATCAGAAGTCCAAACACATACTTAGGCGTTACCATGTCATTAAAGAAATCATTAACAGAGGTGACGTGAATATATGCAGAGTACCAACTGATGATAACATTGCCGACCCATTAACAAAGGGTCTTCCTCAAACGAAGCATGATGGTCATGTTAGGTCTATGGGTATTCGATACATTAATAAGGCCTAGTGCAAGTAGGAGATTGTTGGTGTTGCATGCTCTAGGCACGTTTTGTAAAAAGATTAATGTTATTTATATTAAAGATATTGAATGTTTGATTATTATATCTTTTGCATGTTTATTATAATAATCCCCGTCCCTGATAATTATGATTGATTGTTAGTATAAGTTTAATAGATATTCATATGATGATTATGGTATATGGGATACAATTAAACTTATGGGTATTTGTTGGAGACCAAATACTGGACTGACCCATATGAGATTTATGTCATGGTCATTATGTCATAATTAAGTCTCATATAGCTATATTACTGGAATCTTTAGACCTGAGATTATCACAGTCTTCCACTTGATGAACATTACGTTTGACATATTCAAACGTTACCCCTAAACGGGTAGCTATAAAGAATATGATTGGCGTAATCGGATTCATGTAGGGAAAGGTAATTATTCTAGAAGGGATTTGTTCCTCGTCAAGAGAGATGTCAAGCTTTGGCCACTCGACGAATGGTATTGATGAAATGCATGGCCGTGCTCAAATAAGATTTGTACTATCAATACATTCGGGATCGAGAAAGCATTGAACATTGTAAGTTGACCATTGACCATGGCTTACGTTCAATAGACATCGTGAAACAAAGAGATTGTAATATGTTCTATAAAGGATTCACGAACTTATACAAGTTATATTAATTGGGTAGTCATGATGGCTTGCTAGAGTCCGCTCATGATTTATGAGCACAAATGTTTTTGAGCTCATTGCCAGCTTAATATAATCCTATGGGGTCACACACAAAAGAACGAATTGTTTAAAAGGCTAAAAATGACTTTCTGCTGGTGCTCGGCCGAGCACCCCAAAGGACTTGGCCGAGCAAGGGAAACAGAAAGAAGATTTTAAGAGGCGCTCGGCCGAGCACCTCAAAGGACTCGGCCAAGCAGGCCCTGTTCGGGCCCAATGACAGATTTCGTGTTGTGACGGGTTTTAACCTATTTCTCCTAAAAGGTTTAGGACTAATAAGTATATAAACTCCTAACAACGACCTAATCAGTAGAGATTGATTCCATATCAATTAGAGAGCCTCCGAGAGAGAGAAAAACAAGTTCTTCTTCTTCCTCAAGAACAAGAACATTGATTTTCCATATAGCCTTCAAAGTAGAAAGAGTTTCTATTGGGTCTAGCAATCCGGTTCAAGAATCGTTCTTGAAATTCGTTCACGTGTGGATAAACATAGAGGGCGTTGGCATCAACTCTTTCAAAGTTCATGATCCAAGTTTTGCGGTCGTTCCTGCGTTCGTGATTCAAAGAAGCGCGAAGAACAAAGATTGAAGATCTCAGAATTTTAAAGATCCGTCACGGTTAGTGTTCTAAATTCATCCTCGTATTAATTTAATCATCGTGATCGGATCTAGGCTTTTGGGTTTTATTCCGCTGCGCATGTTTGTTCAAAACCCAACATTGGAAGCAGCTTCTTTCTTTACAGCTTACTAGTTACCAACAAGCAGTGGAAAGGGCTTATGGGATTGAGAATGACATTGAAGAACATAAGGTAAAGCAGGGAACAATCATGACAGGTCGTGTTTCAGAGAAAACACAGGGATCTGGTTCTAAGGGTGGTAAATCTAGCCGCCAAGATCGTTGATTCCGACAACCATCCGAAAGCAAAGGTAGTGTATCAACTGGTTCTAAGACAACAGTCCAAGGTCCCAGGAAAGTGTGTGGTTATTGCTTGAAAGAAGGCCATTCTGAAGACAAGTGTTGGCTAAAGTAAGGAAAATGTTTATCTTGTGGTGAAACTGAGCACTTTATCAAGAATTGTCCTAAAGGCAAAGGAAGTTAAGTTGGGGGTACGAGTCAACAGGCTTCGGGTACTAAGAGAGATAGTGGGGGTCAACCTAAAGTTCAGGGTCGAGTGTTTGCTCTAGATCAGTCGGGTGTAGCTGAGTCTTCTGCGGTCATAAGAGGTACTATATTACTTTCTAGTACGAGAGCGTGAGTCCTGATAGATCCAGGCTCATCTCATTCTTATGTGGCATCTCATTTTGTGTCGCACTTGCATGTTCTTCCTGATTCTATGCCTTATGTGCTAGAAGTATCTTCCCCTATGGGAGATTGCATGTTTGCTTCTGAGGTTTACAAGAAATGTGAGGTTCTTGTGGGTGATCATGCCCTTCTTGCTGACCTAGTCATGTTACCTATAAGGGACTTTGACGTGATTCTTGGCATGGATTGGCTTTATGTGCATCATGCATCTGTTGATTGTCATAGAAAAGTAGTAACTTTTTCTATACCTGGTTTGCCTGATTTTACCTTTGAAGGTGATAGGCCTATATGTGCTATACATGTTATTTCTGCTTTAAAAGCTAGAAAACTTTTATCTCATGGTTGTGCCGGGTATCTTGCATGTGTGCTTGACAAGAGTTTATATGTTCCCAAGATGGAAGATATTCCTGTTGTGTCTGAATTTTCAGATGTATTCTCTTCTGAGTATAGCATGCCACCTGATTGAGCGCTTGAGTTCTGTATTGAGTTATTACCAGGTACAGCACCAATATCTAAAGCACCTTATAGAATGGCTCCAGCTGAGTAGAAAGAGTTAAAAACACATCTTGAGGAATTACTTGAAAGGGGCTTCATCAGGCCTAGTGTATCACCATGGGGTGCACCAGTGTTATTTGTTAAAAAGAAAGATGGGACTCTACGATTATGTATTGATTACAGAGATCTTAATCAGGTAACCATAAAGAACAAATATCCGTTACCTCATATTGATGACTTGTTTGATCAACTTCAGGGTTCAGTAGTGTACTCGAAGCATGACTTGAGAAGTGGTTATCATCAGTTGAAAATCAAATCTGAGGATATACCAAAGACAGCTTTCCGTACCAGGTATGGGCATTATGAGTTTATAGTTATGCCATTCGGTTTGACAAATGCTCCAGCTGTATTTATGGATTTAATGAACCGTATTTTCAAACCATATCTTGATTGTTTCGTGGTGGTATTCATTGATGATATCCTTGTGTATTCTAAATCACGGGCTGAGCATGAACAACATCTCAGAGTGGTATTGCAAGTTCTTCATGAGAAACAATTATTTGCAAAATTCATCAAATGTGCTTTGTGGTTAGAAAAGGTTTCATTCTTAGGACATGTCGTGTCAGCTACTGGTATTGCAGTAGATCCTTCCAAAGTTGAAGCAGTTGTAAACTGGAAGAGGCCAACTACAGTGACAGACATCCGTAGTTTCTTGGGCTTGGATAGTTATTATCGGAGATTCATTGAGGGATTCTCCAAGATTGCTACTCCATTGACTAATATGACTCGGAAAGCTATTTCTTTTTAGTGGAGTGACAACTGTGAAGCAAGTTTTCAAGAGTTGAAAAGGTGCTTAACGACAGCTCCAGTCTTGGCTTTGCCTAATGGTTCTGAGAATTTCATGGTTTATACTGATGCTTCTAAAGAAGGATTGGGTTGTGTTTTAATGCAAGATGGCAAGGTAATAGCTTATGCTTCTCGAAAATTATCTCCTTATGAAAAGAATTATCCTACTCATGATTTAGAGTTGGCTGCGATTATTTTTGCTTTACATAAATGGAGGCATTACTTGTATGGAACCAAATTTGAAGTCTTTACTGATCATAAAAGCTTGAAGTACTTGTTTTCTCAGAAAGAGCTTAACATGAGACAGCGTAGATGGATGGAGAAATTGAAAGATCATGATTGTCCTATCCTTTATCATCCAGGAAAGGCAAATGTTATGGCAGATGCACTGAGCAGAAAGACTTATGTTTCTTGCTTGGTGATTCGTGAATGGAAGATGTTTGAAGACTTGTGTGATTGGAGTCCTTGTGAATCGAGACATGGAATTATTCTTGCTAATATAAAGGCTACTTCAAATTTACTCCAACAAATTAAAGAAGCTCAGGTAACTGATTCTGAATTGCAGAAAATCATTAGTGGAATGAATGAAGGAAAGCAACCAGATTTTTCTTTCAACAGTGATGGAATTCTTACCTTTCGAGGCAGAGTTTGTATTCCAGTTGATCTTGAGATTAAAAAGAGAGTTCTTGAAGAGGCTCACAAAGCCAAGTATACTATTCATCCTGGAAGCACTAAAATGTACCAAGACTTGAAGAAACATTTCTGGTGGAACAACATGAAAAGAGAAATTGCTGAGTATGTGTCCAAATGTTTGACTTATCAACAAGTAAAAGTGGAACATCAACGTCCAGCAGGTTTGTTGCAACCATTAGAAATTCCAGGGTGGAAATGGGAGCATATCACGATGGATTTTATGACTGGTTTGCCACGTACCAGACGAGGCCATGATACTGTTTGGGTTATAGTGGATAGACTGACCAAGTCAGCTCACTTCTGTTTCCATAGGATATTCATTGTCTCAGTTAGCTTCACTGTATATTCAGGAGATAGTCCGACTGCATGGGGTTCCTGTGAGTATTGTATCTGACAGAAAATGTCGATCTCCTATATGTTGGGATGAAGTGGGAGAAGCAAGACTCTTGGGACCTGAAATGGATCAACAGTCAGTTGAGAGTGTGAAATTAATCAGAGATAAATTACGCACAGCTCAGAGTAGACAAAAGAGTTATGCAGATCATCGAAGAAGGGATCTTGAATTCCAGGTAGGTGATTTTGTATTCTTGAAAGTCTCTCCTCGTAGAGGTATAAAGAGATTTGGGAAGAAAGTAAAATTGACTCCTCGTTATATCGGGCCATTTGAAATTCTTGAAAGAGTTGGGAAATTGGCTTATAGAGTGGCATTGCCACCATCCTTGTCTGGGATTCATGATGTGTTTCACGTGTCCATGCTTTGCAAGTATATAGCGGATGAGTCGCATGTTCTTGAGTATGAGGCTATTCCATTTCAGCCTGATTTGTCTTATGAGGAACAACCTATTGAAATTCTTGACTGGAAAGAGCAAGTCTTGCGCACCAAAAGGATTCCTATTGTGAAGGTCCTTTGGAGAAATCATGAAATAGAAGAGGCTACTTAGGAAACCGAGAAAGAGATGCGAGATAAATACCCGAGCCTATTTGAAAATCTTGGTAAGTAAAATTCGTGGGCGAATTTTCTTTAAGGTGGGGAGGATGTAACGCCCATCCTTATTCTTGTTAAATGTTTGACTTACTTGTTAAATTCTTGAACTTGCATATTATGCTAGTTTTACTTGGATTAATTTTTTAACTGCTTTAGAATATTAAGGTGATTAAATGTCTAGTTTTGACTTTTGGGTCATTTGTGAAAATATGACTTTAGGGGCCTTTTTGTTAAAAGTGAAACTTGAGGAGCCTAGTTGTCATTTCTTGAAAGTTAAAAGATAAAATTGTTTGGCTTTCCTTCTCTGGGTCATTTTCTTCTCCAATTCTATGTATGTTTCCTCTGTTTCAAAAGTTAGGGTTAGAGTTTTACCCTATTCTCGACTCCTCGAGTTTAATTATCACTCAGTTCTTGATTTCGATCCCGGATAAATATTCGTGGCGTTGAATAGAGCGTTTCCGGCCAAACAGAAATTTGTTTGGGTAACTTTGGTTTCGGACTAGGTAAGTTATTAGCTCCCCCTTGCTTGTAATAACATGCAAATATGTTATTCTTGATACTTGTATTTGTTAAATTCGTGTTTTGGGTAATTTTTGTGATACTTGTAATTTTGGGACAAGGGGAGTATAAGAGACTTTGTAAGAAGGGGAAATTACACTTGAACAAATGTTTTGGAGTATGTTTATATGCCCTGGGTAATGTTAAAGTGTTAGTAAAAAGTTACTCCTATGCTTGGGACGGAGAATTCTAAGCCTAGGAAAGAATCATGATTTGCTGAATTAGGCCTTGGGCGCCCGCTCAGAGGGGCTATGGGCGACCGCCCAAAACTACTGAAAGAGTGGTTCCAAAAGTTTAGTCTGGGTGACCGCCCAGGTGGGGAGTGGGCGACCGCCCAAGTCCCCTGTTTCACAAATGTGGTTTAAACTCAAATGAAATGAAACCTTACCCCTCCTAAGGTATAGAGCCTTAGTATAAGATGTCCTAGCAAGTGTATATGTACCTTTTGGGGAATTAGAACTTAGTCTTGAACATGAACACTTATAGAACTCAAATGAGAACTTAAGTATAAGAGTAACAACTCTTCTTTATGTCTTGAAAGTGATATGAACAAGCACAAATGTGTTATGCTTGTCTTGAAACCAATGTTTGTGCACTTTAGGAGCATTAGAACAATGTCTTGAGCTTGAACATTCTAAGAATAGGATTAAGAACTTGTAAGAGTAAAATGTATAACTCTTATACATGCTTGAATGTCCAAAGATTGGAATGATAACTCGAGTATAAGACAATAAAATCTTGTAGATGACTTGAACATCCAAAGAATTGGATTAAGACTTGAATATAAGATAATAAAATCTTGTACATGACTTGACACCAATACATGTGTATGGTAATGAACTAGAAAGTGTTATGAACAAGCACTAACGTGTATGAGAACTATTCTTGATGTGTATGTGCAAACATTGCATATAGTTGCTTGATAACAATGTGACTTCTTGATTACTTGAAGCATGTTTCTTGTTGAGCTAGTCCACTACTTTTCGATTATTTATACTCTCGTAGTTCAAGTAAATACCTACTTGTGCATTCTTGTGTGAGTCCAGCTGGTCCTTGCTTGTTCGGAGGTATATAGGTTCACGCTTATCATGAGGCTGGGGCCAAAGTGATAATCGGGGATCTATGTATCTGCGCTTGACCCCTTACTACAGGCGATAGTAAGGGCATAGCTTCCTTTATTAGAGCAATACGCCTGACATAAGTGAATGCTAAACTCGTGAACACCTCGTGAATCTTGATCTTGGGAATGACACTGGTTACCGGGTCTTCTTATATATACTGTATAAGCAGTTTCTTGATATTGATCGTGATTTGTCAAAGTAATACAAGCTACAACAACAATGGTATTCTTGGGAGGAATAAGGAAGGAAGCAATATCCTTTATAATGTGCTAGCTTAGCCTTATGTGCTACTTGATGAGTGGCTTAGCCTCTCATATACTTGTTACTTGATGATACTTGATACATGATTACTTGAGTATCTACTTGAATTGCATGATAATATGTCATGTAGTTGCATCTAATAGCTTACTGAGATTTATCTCACCCCGTTCCTTGTTTATTTGTTTTCCTTAGATCAAAGGAAGGCTAGTGATAGTGCAAAGTGAGGCTCGACATAGCTGAGAGCTTACTACGCAGGTGGTTATTATTTTGGGGATCGTGGTCCTTTTACATTTTGGTGAGGACGATGTATTATGGGTTATGTAACTCCTTATTTTGGGGTAGACAGTCTTGTATAGTACTTGTTGTCTCTAGACATCTTGTAATGCCAGCATATGTGCTAGGCATGTTTCCGCTGTGTATAATCATGTTTGGTTTAAATTTTCTTGTCTAGAACTCGTGGTGTGAGCTATCTTAGCTCCTTACTCTAGAGTATATATATCATGTCAGTTCGTTATAAACAGTTGTCATCCAGTTTCTTGTTAGTTTCTTGATTCTTGTTATTCACGCGCACCAGGTTCGAGGTTCTATTAGGGGATCCCGGGACCTGGGGGCGTGTCAGGGTCCTTGTATAGGTCCAGTCGGATCTTCACATTTTTTTCTCCATCCCGATTTTGACTCCTCGTTCCTCCGTGGTTTTGACCCTCTTCCTGGTTTTGACTCCATTCCCAATATATATATGTGTGCAGCGAACACCATTTACCCCCCTTTCTTTCAAAGCCTTAGTGTGTGCAATAAACACCAATTGCACACACTAATAATTTTACCCATGAACCTTACCCAAACCTTTGATAGTTGACCCATAGTGTGTGTTACCAATGTACACCTATTCATAAACCACACCAAATATACTTCAAACCTTCCAAACATTGAGGAGGGAATACCGACAACCTAAGAAGAGCTTCCATCCAAAAAATCCAGGTGTCATGTAAAGGGAGAACTACACACATTTGTGAACCATTTCCTTTTTTTCTTTTATTCTACGCAACTAGCATGATTAATAAGTGAGGATAATTATGTTAGAAAATTCCGATGGGATTTTTTAAACAATTCATGTATTGCCCGAGTGAATGGATTATAGTGGGTTGTTTCCCATATGTTTAGGACAATGGGGTGTGGACGTAGGAGATGTTGCTATACTCCGAACCACGTTAAAAAATCTTCTCTTGTCTATTTCTTGATTTCTAGCAACTCCTTTTTTTAAGTGTCTCTTCTTGCCTTGTTTTGATGATGATTTTGGGCCTTAAAAGGTTCGGTGCCCTCTCAAAAGTTGTCTTGATGCCACCATGTATATCCTTTTTGCATCCAAGTTTGCTTCGACTTAGATGTCTTAAATATATGCACATTTCCGTCGAGCATCCAAAGTTCATCTCCAAAGAATACAAAGAAGAAAAAGTAAATGATTCTTGATAATAATATAAATCAATGTAAGCATATATGATTCTAATTATAATAAGAAGCACAAAGGATGATTTGGGCAATGATTTAAGGTGATCAAATAGGGTAATCAAGCACACAAATATGTTAGACAAGATAAGCATGGATCTTCATGACATGTTAAGCTCGGAGATACTAAAGTCTCTAAGAACCATGCTCTGGTACCAATTGAAAGAACCTGATTAAATTGTTGCACTAAGACAGGTAAAGAGTCAGTGCACAAGAGATCTACTATCTTTAAGATAGGTCGACTATCTTGTGGTTTAGTGTGTGAGTTTTGATTTTTGCAGCGAAAATATTTAAGTATGAAAAGGAGAAACTGATATAGTGCAGAAAGTAAAAGGCAAGTGAATAGAGTGTGTGATTTATGTAAGAAGAGATCAGACAAACATAACAATATAATGTGGTTCGTAGTAATGCAACTCTCCTACATCCACGCCTCACTGTCCTCAATAGTGAAGAGGCAATCTGCTATGATCCTTTGTCAAGTAATTACAATAAATTGCAAGGAAAATTCTCTCAGAATTTTCCAACTTAATTAGCTTCGATCTATACTAACCGTTATGGACGCCATGACCTCTGCTGGTCACTCCCAACGGTGTCAATACCTCTGGTCATCGTCGACATGTTTTCTTCCTGCCATTGCTTCGTTCGTCACTGAGTACACTTCTCTTTTGGGTTGATCTTTGATTTCTAATTTAGGGTCCTAAATTGTTTTGAATTTTCAAAAGGAACTCTATCATTTCAATTCTTGAAACTCATTCATGTGCCGATCCACCATGATTTGCAAACCATTTCTATGAAAACTGAATTTAGGGCTCTATTCAACCCAGCTACTGAATCTCATGAATTTTGTTAATTTTTTCTCTTTTAAAACCCAAATTTTTGTTTGAGTTAAAGAAAGATTTGTAGCAACTGAGTTCTTATTCAAAATAAAAATGTTTCCAAAGTTTTTTTTTTCTTCAGTTTATTCTAGTGGAAGACGTATTGAAAAAAAACGGAAGAAGAAGACTTTTGAAGATGAACTACTTACTTTTTGTTGACCTCATGATTGTAGGGGTATCATTGGAAAATCAGTTATTTTAGAAATTGTAAGGAGTAAACTACCAAAGTAACTCGCGTACTACTCTAGATTATCATATTTACCTCCGTACTATTGAAACAACTAGTTTAACATATGTAATATTCATAAATTAATTAAATTGACCCAAATTGTTGATGATTGCTATAAATGTTAACTGGCTTTACTAATTTAACGGATATCACAATCACAATTACCCCCATAAATACAAAGGGGCTAAAATGGAAAAATATTAATTTAGACAAAAGCCTTTTTCATAAACAGCCCCAGACGGCCAAACCTGGATGTATCTCAAAGTTTTGGAAACCCAAGAGATTTTGAACTTTCTTCTCCGGTCACCCAATTCCGACCGACCACCGGCGGACCACCCTCCCCTCCAACAAATTTCTTCCCTTTCCCTTTCCCTTTCCCTGTCCCTTCCCCACCACGTCGCCAACCCATCTCCTTCTCCCATCCCCGTCCGATCTTTCCAATCTCCGTCGACCAACGAAAACCTCCACCTAAATAACTGGTCCCTCACCCCCTTTCCTGTCTCACCTCCTCTCCGACCAAACCCATGAGGATTCCCTCTACAAAAAGTGCTTGATCAAGCAGAATACTCCAGATTCACCATCCTCTCTCCCCTTCTCGCAAGTTGCCCCCTCCCATGTCGCCTTTTTCTCATCTCACACTTCAATTTGTTTGTAGTCTGAGCTCCAACAATAAGTTTTTTTTTTTAAGTACCCCGCGGTCCCCGCCCCTCCCTCTCCCTCTCTCTCTCTGTTAAGATTTTTTTTTCATTTTAGATCTGCAATTTAATTTGAGGCATACTATAATTTTTCCAGATCTGAACCACTGGAGATATTTTGTCAAGTTAAATACTAAATCAGTGTTTGATGGTGTTTTGTGGTAATTTTACATTGTTGATTGTTTGGAAACTCAAGGTTTTGATCGCCTGATGTATTGGGACATTGATGACATTGATGGTGGAAAAAGGATGGTGACATTAATGGCGGTGGCGAGATGGCGGTTGATTGATAAAAACTAATTTAATTCATTACATAACTTTCAGTTAATATAAATATTAATGAAAATAATAGGTTATTTTAGCACTTAATTAAGCAAATTAGGAGTCTGTTAGATTATGGTGGAAATATGAAAACTCAATAGCAAAATCTGTTAAAAACTTAACGCCCATTAACTTCAGTTAACACTGGTTCACGATTTTGGTTAGTTTTGTTGTTTTTTAAATAGTACGCAGATTAGATTAGTTGTTGAGTTTTTAGCCATTTTGACCTGCGTACTATTTGGGCGTAGTCAATGTGGCATGCGTACTTCATAAACAGCAAATGTGTCCTGCGTACTTTAGTTTCGTTTTCAATTTGACCTATTTTTCTAACGCCAGTTAAAATTTAACGAAACGGTCAATGAAAGTTAACGTACTAGTTAGTTTGAAATTGATTTTCCTTTTAAGGGCTACATTGAAAATTCTATAAGTAAAAGGGTTGTGAACAAAAAATTTGAAACATTAATATTTAAAGTTTAAACTAAATACTCCCTCTGTCCCACTCGAATCACAACAAATTTTTATTTTGGGTGTCCTATTAGAATTAGGACAACCCAAAAATAGAAATGTTTTATTTAATGGGACCCACATTCACACTCACAACAACATTCCACTCATTATTCTCTACCCCACTTTCTCTCTCCTACTTTACTTTTCATACTCACAACACCTACTTCACTACCACTTTTTCCTTAATCCCCGTGCCCAACCCAAAAATCCTAATTCAGGTGGGACGGAGGGAGTATATATTTTTATAATTTTAATTATTTTGAACGTGTCTTAAAAAAATGGATTAAAAAATATTTAATAAATAACCAATGTATCTAAAATAATCAAAACTGTTAATAAATGAACAATTTAATCTTGTATATCATTTATTTTTCCAAAAATTCAAAAACTCGGATGTGTTGGCTTGGTATGTTATGGGTGCTATTGTCGCCTCCATAGCTTGCCTAATTCAATTTTTTTTTTAAACTGAGTTTTTGAATTTTTGGAAAAATAAATGATAAACAAGGTTAAATTGTTCATTTATTAACAGTTTTGATTATTTAAGACACATTGGTCATTTATTAAATATTTTTTAATCCAAATATTTGTTTTTTTAAGACGCGTTCAAAAATAATTAAAATTATAAAAATATATATTTATTTTAAGCTTTAAATATTAATGTTTCAATTTTTTTGTTCACATCCTTTTTACTTATAGAATTATCAATGAAGCCCTTAAAAGGAAAATCAACTTCAAACTAACTAGTACGTTAACTTTCATTGACTGTTTCGTTAAATTTTAAGTGGCGTTAGAGAAATAGGTCAAATTGAAAACGAAACTAAAGTACGCATGACACATTTGCTGTTTATAAAGTACGTATGTCACATCGACTACGCCCAAATAGTACGCATGTCAAAATGGCTAAAAACTCATTAGTTGTTTGAGTTTATTGCCACTTAAACCTGTGTACTATTAAAAGATTGACGATTTGCCCTCGTACTAAAGAAACTCACACTATCACCTGCGTACTATGGTTTTAATAAAAAATTGCGCAAGGATAACGATGACCCGTTAGAAATCTAACATGCCTGTCAACTTGTGTTAAAAATTTAACGGATTTACAATAAAAAAATCAAATGTGACCCTCATAAAGATATTAATGTCATAAAGGTCCAAAAAATATTTATATTCCCATTTTTTTTATATATTTGTTATTGAGAGAGAGAATAAGATAGAAAAATAAATAAATTGTCATAACTAAGATCCAAAAAAAAAAAGAAAAAGAAAAAAATAGAAAAGGAAAAAATTGAAAAAGATAAATTATTGTACTCATTATTATTATCATTTTTTGGTCTTTTAAATATTATACCACATTTATTAAATACTACTCCCTCTGCCCTAAAACAACTTGAACTTATTTTTCTTTAATTTAAATAGATGATACTCCATCCGTCCCAAGAGAGCAAGAAATGGCTATATATATATATTCAGTTATATTGTTAATTGAGTATGCTTAAAAATTATCAGGAGATGATATTTTACTGATTAACTTTTTAATCACCTCCATCCCAAATAAATTGTCCATCAGTGTTACATACTATCACCACCAAAATTAGACACCACCATCCACCCCCGCCCGTGACCCCCACTGCCACCGCCCGCCAAACCGCCACTGCCCGCCACCGCCATTACAGAGACCACCACTCACCACCGCCTGCTACTTCCACCGGCCATCGTAGCCACCACCACCACAGACACTACATCCACCACCATAACTAAATAATTATCATAAATATGAAGATGTTCATTTAAAAAATAGAAGTCTCAAAATCAGCAAAACCCACACTCATCGGAAAGGCGGAAGGTCGCCGGAGAAAGGAAGGTGAGAAGATGCTAATCAACCCTTCCCAAAAACCAGAGGAGATCAAAATTAAAGTGTAGATCTGGCCAGATCTACAGCCGGAGAGAAGAAAGAAGGTCACCGGAGAAAGGAAGGTCGCCGCCCGATCTAAAAAGTTCCGGCCAGATCTGGAAATTCCCGGTCATATATGGGAGGTACGAAGTCCGTGACGAGTGAGAAGAGCCGAATCTGGTGGTTGTTTCGACGGCATACGGCGTTGGGTTGAACAGAGAACTCGCCGGATCTAGTAGCCGCCGTTGGGGGAGGGAGCGCTGGAAATCTGGACGGAGTGGTAGTCAGAGTTGTAGAGAAGATAGATAGAGTAACAGGACTTGGAGATCGTCGGTGCCGGTGCCGTCGATGGAGGGGAAAGGGGAAATGATTTGGAGAGAGAGTGAATGTGCATGTGCGTGGGAGGGGAGGGTTTTATTTGAGGGCGGGGTAGTTTATGAAGGTGGAGGGTGTATGTGGAATTAATATCATTACCAGGGTCACATTTGAATTTTTTATTGTAAATCCGTTAAAATTTTAACATATGTTGACAGGCTGTTAGATTTTAGATTTTTAACAGCTCAGCATTATCTCTGGGCAATTTTTTATTCAAACCATAGTACGCAGGTCATAGTGTGAGTTTCTTTAGTACGAGGGCAAATCGTCAATCTTTTAATAGTACGCAGGTTTAAGTGGCAATAAACTCTTAGTTGTTTCAATAGTACGGAGGTAAATATGATAATATGGAGTAGTACGCGGGTCATTTTGATAGTTTACTCAAATTGTAAGCTTATGTTAATCATGTTCCTACCAAAGGTCTTCTTGTTTTTTGACGATAGGATTATTAGTACCATTACGAATAATGAGGGGCTTAATAATCCCCTTAATAATGGTATTGTTTATTCTTATCTGGCTATCAAATGAGCCTCTATAGTATCTGGCAAAGACTTGGGTGAGACCGTCTTACTTTGTGATATGGATCCACCTATGAGTCGAACCCCACCCACCCGTTTAAGCCAAATCCGCCCACTCAGCCCTTCCTCCTCCCAGCTTGCGCCACGTGGTGATTCTTAAAAAAAAACTTTCAATAACTTAAAAATGCAATATCTTGTGGTTTTACATATTAAAGTTGTTGGAGATTTTTTTTTCCAAAAGCACCATGTGGAGTGCTGTGGTGCGCTCGCGTTAGACATGGCCAGCGAGTCTGAAATGTGACGACATGTGAAGAGGCGGGTCACATTTGACTGGGCAAATGGGTGGGGCGACCAGTGAATGATCCGTCTCACGCTGTGAGACGGTATCACAGGAGTCAACCCCATGGTATTTTATGTTCAAAATATTTTTACCCTTTCTAAAGAATTCTTGGCTCTTCCTGTAACGACCCGAACCCGCAAGCCCGATCCGAAATATAAGCACCACGTTATTGGCCCACTGAGCACAAACTACTGGGTCCACTTGGCTTACCACAAGCCCACCCAAAAGTCCATGGATATTATTGGTAATGGTAGTATAGTGGAGGCTTATATATCACAATCAAAGCGCATATCTTTCGGATGTGGGATTTCACAATTTCCCCAACTCAAATCCTTGTCGTCCCTGGTAATCCCCAAACAATACTCAGATCGTCCCCTGGGCGAGATCGCAAGCCTTACGGCCGAGGTCTACTTGATACAATTTGTAACCACCCGAGCCCGCAAGGCCGACCTGCTACATAAGCACCACGTAACTGACCCACTGAGCACAAATAAATTGGTCCACTTGGCTGACCGCGGGCCCACCAATAACATCCATTGACTTTGGGTGGGCCTGTGGCAAGCCAAGTGGACCTAGTTATTTGTACTCAGTAGGCCAGTTGCGTGTTGCTTATGTAGTGTGTCGGACTTGCGAGCTCGGGTCGTTACACTACCATGTGTAAGTCTAAAAAAAAAAAAAAAAAACTTCACTCCGTATTTATTTATTTACAAAATAATGTGGAGTTTTTTTTTTTAAAAAAAAGGAAAATAAAACTCCTAAACCGGAATCAAAAAGAGTGGAGAAAATTACTTCTTAATCCCTGAGTAATATCGAATCTACATTTTAGGACAAGCACATTTTTGAGTTACGTCATAATCCAATGAAATATTTTAGGTAACCATTTAGTCCTTTAATAGAATAACTACACCCCTCTCCTCCCTCTCTCCTCTTATTTACACCCACACACAAAAATATTTTTCTCACTACTCTCTCTCTCTCTCTCTACCCTACCACCACCGTTCACCTCTCCCCTCCCCTACTCCGGCGACCAACTCCCCCTACTCCGGCCGGCGACCATCTTCCCCTACTCCAGCCGGCGACCATCTTCACCTACTCCGACGACCGTCTCTATCCCCGACCAACCGCCTTCTTCTCTTTTCCGGTGAGATCTATAACTCCGGTAACTCTTCACTCCGATGACCCCTATCTCGCCTCCTCCGGCCGGAGACCACAAGGCGGAACCTTCACCGCCTCTGCAACCTCTTCTCCGGCCATCAATTTTTGGCCTAGATCTGACAGTACCATTCAAAGTCCCGCCCTGAACCGGTCTGATCCGTTCTGAATCGGGTAGCGTCGTACTGAACCACCTGGTATATGGATTCCGGACGGAACACAAATGGATCCAAAGCGCACGAGAATTAGAGAAGGTGGAGACGTGTTGGGACTCATTGGATCACATCCTGTAAGTGCAATAGTAATCCAGAAAAGCTCCTATGATATGAACGGTACATCATGACCACCTAAAAGCAACAGTAAGCGATGTAGTTTTAGCATAAACTTTTTCAAGTTATACATCAACATTGATGAGTTTGTGTTTGTGGTGACGGAGGAGCCGGTGATGGTGAGACGGATGAGAGAGACGGTTGTCTTTTGGAATAGTTGTGTGTAACATTGAAATGGGATAGAGAAACTAGAGAAGTGTGTTTGGACTTTATGACTGTTATGGACTCCTAGAAAACTTAAATGAGTTTGAATCTTGGGTAATTATCAAGTGTGTTTGGTATGAAACTTTGAATTCATTGTTTGAGTTTTTATAATTGGGTCAAACTCTTGTCAAATGGCAATAGTGGATGACACTTTAGATCAATCTTCGTTCTTGAGCCTTCACAATACAAAAGTGGTCAGGTTATCAAGCTTTATGGCTAATGGAAATGTTCTTTTCCAGTTCATATGTGTGCATTGATTCAAATGTATGATAATTAGTTTTATGTTATATATTACTCTCTCCGTCTCAAATTTATGGATAGTTATTTTTAATATTTCATTTTATACTTGCAAAATCAATAGTATGAAAGCGTATGACAATATTAAAATTTTGAAACCGTATAACAAAACAATTATGAAGCATTATAATTGAGAACAACTCAAAAGTTCTCAAGTGTTGGTCGTTGGAGTTGATCGTGTTCTTTGTAGTTTAGTTGACAACTGAGAACTTATTGATAAGTTCTCAACTGTTTGGTCACATGAGTTGGTGGTCGTCGTAGTTGATCATGTTCTTAGTAGTTTATATGGAACTGAGAACTTACTGTTAAGTTTTCAGTTTGTTTGATCGCCGGAGTTGGTTATCGGAGTCGGTGGTCGCCGGAGTTTGATCGTGTTCTTAGTAGTTTAGTTGACAACTAAGAACTTACTAATAAATTTTCAGTTGTTTGGTCACCGTAGTTGGTTCCCGGAATTTGGTGGTCGCCGGAGTTGAAATGTACTTATTAGTTAAGTAGGAAAATGAGAACTTACTGATAAGTTCTCATTTGTTTGGTCGCCGAAGTTGGTGGTTGGCAGAGTTGATCGTGTTCTTATTAGTTTTTTTGACTACTGAGAACTTACTGATAAGTTCTCAGTTGTTTGATTGCCGGAGTTGGTCGTTGGAATTAGTGATCACCGGGGTTAATCGTGTTCTAAGTAGTTTAGTTGACAACTGAGAACTTACTGATAAGTTCTCGATTGTTTAGTTGCCGGAGTTGGTCGCCGGAGTTAATCGTGTTCTTAGTAGTTAGTTTAATCGACAGCTGAGAACTTATTGATATGTTCTCGATTGTTTGATCACCGAAGTTGGTCGCCTGAGTTGGTGGCTGCCGGAGTTAATCGTGTTTTTAGTAGTTTAGTTGACAGCTGAGAACTTACTAATAAGTTCTTAGTTGTTTGGTCGCCGGAGTTATTCATATTCTTAGTCGTTTAGTTGACAACTGAGAACTTACTGATAAGTTCTCAACTGTTTGGTCGCCGGAGTTGGTGGTCTAGTGTTCTTAGTGGTTTAGTTGAGAACTGAGAGCTTACTGATAAGTTCTCAACTGTTTGGTCGCTGGAAGAACACTGAAACAAAAAAATAATTTTTTTTTTTTTTTTTTTTTTTTGCGCCGGAGTAGTCGCCGGAGTTGGTGGTAGCCGGAAATGGTGGTCGCCGGAGTTGTTGACTGGAGAAGGTGGTGATGGTAGCCTAAGGTGATAGTGGTTGGGGTGAAAGTAAAATGTTGAGAGGGTGTAGTTAGTAAAATATTAAGGAAGATATAAGGTAGGGACTATATGGTTGGTCAAAATATTCCTTGTCTTAAAATGTAAATAAGGCTTCCTAGAGGGATTATATGGTAAATCCATCAAAAGAGTGAACCAGATTTGCACAGTTCGCGGCTTGAGAGAGGATTGCCAATCGGCAACCGTGGTCATGCACAAGTATATAAACGCAAATTTCACTCCAAATTCCCCATCATCCTAAACTCGAAGCTCTTTCTCGAAGGTTGAAGAAATTCAATGGACTCACTTGAACACACCACTCTTACTTCTCAATCTGATTATCAAAATTCGTCTCAAAATCTGAAAGTCGATTCGAATTCTCAAGCGCTTCCGGCTAATCATCAAAATGAATCTTCAATTCCGCAAACCCTAGGTTCTATCGAGCGGAAAACGGATGGATTGAACCCAGAAAACGGGCATGGAGCTGCAGGAGAGAATGTGTCCTTGCGGAATTTGATCCAGAAGCCGCTTTTATCGGGCAGTGGTTTGACAAACACTCAAAGTGGGACCGACAAGGATTGTTCTGGCGGTGAGGAGGAAACTACAAGCCGCCGTCGAAGGCGGCGGAGCCGGTGGGATCCGCCACCAAGCGAGGATGGTGGTGCTAGTAGCGATGGTAGTGGAACCGGGAAAAGGAAAAGGAAGTCGCGTTGGGAGGACGACCCGAAGCCTGTGATTCAATTGCCTGATTTGTTGACTGGTTTTACTGCAGGTATCGATTTGGACCCTGAAATTCAAGCTCTTAATAATAGATTGCTTGAGATTAGCAGAATGTTTCAATCTGGCTTGCCGTTAGATGATAGACCTGAAGGTGCCCGATCGCCTTCGCCTGAACCCATATATGATAACATGGGAATTCGAATTAATACTAGGGAATATCGAGCTAGAGAGAGACTAAATAGAGAGAGACAAGAAATTATTTCACAAATCATAAAGAAGAATCCTGCGATTAAGCCTCCAGCTGATTATCGCCCTCCAAAGCTTCATAAGAAGCTTTACATTCCCAGTAAAGAATATCCTGGTTACAATTTTATTGGATTGATTATTGGGCCAAGGGGGAACACACAAAAGAGGATGGAAAGGGAAACAGGTGCTAAAATTGTTATTCGTGGTAAAGGGTCTATGAAAGAAGGTAGGCTGCAGCAGAAAAAGGACTTGAAATATGATCCATCTGAGAATGAGGATTTGCATGTGTTGGTTGAAGCTGAAACCCAGCAAGCACTTGATGCCGCTGCGGGAATGGTGGAGAAGCTCTTACAGCCTGTGGATGAAGTTCTTAATGAGCATAAAAGACAGCAGCTCAGGGAACTTGCTGCTCTTAACGGAACTATAAAGGATGAAGAATACTGTAGGTTGTGTGGCGAGCCGGGTCATAGACAGTTTGCGTGCCCATCTCGCTTTTCAACTTTTAAGAGTGATGTTTTATGTAAAATATGTGGTGATGGTGGGCATCCAACTATAGATTGTACGGTGAAGGGGAGTGTAGGCAAGAAAATGGATGATGAGTATCAAAACTTTTTGGCAGAGTTAGGGGGCACATTGCCTGAATCATCTACCAAGCAAAGCTCGACAACCCTGGCTCTAGGTCCAGGGGCCAATGGCGATGATAACAGCAGTACAAGTGTTGGGAGTTCCACACAAGGCTTAAATGCTATAAAGGCCTTGAAGGAATATGATGAAACAAATTTGTACATTGGGTACTTGCCGCCTACTCTCGACGATGATGGACTGATCCGGTTGTTTTCACCTTTTGGTGAAATAGTGATGGCTAAAGTCATTAAGGATCGTGTTACGGGTTTTAGTAAAGGTTATGGCTTTGTCAAGTATTCTGATGTTGAGCATGCCAATAGTGCTATTGTTGGCATGAATGGTCATCGTTTGGATGGAAGAAGTATAGCTGTCAGAGTTGCTGGTAAGCCCCCTCAACCCACTTTGCCTCCTGGCCCCCCTGCTCCAAGCCAGCAGCCTACCCCTCCTGGTCCCCTTCTTAATGCACCTCCTACGGCCTTTGTCAGTTCTCCAGTTCCTTGGGGTCCACCCATACCTGCTCCATATGCTTCATATCCACCTGCTGTTTCATCCTTGTATCCTCCTGTGCCAGGTCAACCCGTGCCTTCTTATGGAGTACAATATCCTCCACCAGTGCCTGCTGTTTCACATACAACATCCTCTGCCGAAGCTCAGCAAAGTTACCCACCTGGAGTGAAGTCTATTCCTTCTTATGTATATGGTAATTCTGTTACTGCTGTTCCAGCTTGTGCTCAACCTGCATATCCAGCACCTTCATTTGCATATACATCTTATTATGGTGTACCTCCTCCTCCTCCTGCTACTAGTACTACCTTGCCGCAGTCAACAGTTGACTATTCAATAATCGGAAATGTGCCCTGGGCTTCTAATCCTCCTGTGCCTCCACCTATATCCTCTGCTGAGATGACCACCAACAGCGCAGATACAGAGTATGAGAAGTTCATGGGAGAGATGAAATGATTTGGCTACTTTGATACTGTGTTCGGCTTGGAAGGTAAGCATATCTTTTTCAGTTTTTCTCTTTTGTTGTTTGATCATCATGGTGTTCTTGACCTTTGCATTTTTTGATTAGTGGACTGATGCAAGTTTTGTTGATTTTTATGGGATATATAGCCCATACTTCTCGAAGCGCAATTTGCGTTGGTCAAATTTGGGAGAACCTTATTTGGTAGGTCAAGTTGTTTCTACTAAGGGAAAGGCATGATTGGCATTAGTTGTTTGTAGTCTTAGCTCCGTTAGCTTCGGGGAAAATGGCTTTCGGAAAATGTTTTCCCCATTTTCCGGTGTTTGGTAACAACAAAAAAATTCTAGGCAACGAAGTTTTTTTTCTAAGCACTGGATGCTGTTTACTTGTGTATGATTCTCTAAGCTTTAATGTGCAGTGGATGGGCATCCTTCTACCTGTATGTAAGTACCTATGGGAAGTGTGCACTTCCATCCATTCTTCATCACCTTCCCACAGTTCCAATTTTCGTATTGTTCAACGAAAGTCATGAATGCTCCCTTTTAATATTTGGGTAAATATAAAGTCACAAAAAAGTGCCACAAAATGTGGCTTATAAAATGAGGTGTCAAAATTTTATTGGTGTTTTTTATTAGAGTATGCCGGGTCCACAATCGATGCAACCAATAAAATATCGCCACCTCACTTTGTACCCATTATTTTGTAAACTTCTTTTGTGCCCCTAGCATTGCCCTTTAATATTTTCCTTTTTTTTACACATACTATTATTTCTTACATCACATTCTCATCTCTTCATCTTTGTTGCGGTATTGCAAAACTTTGACAGGCATGATTTCTTGGAGCACTTGACAACCTGATTTCTTACTCTTACCCCATGAATTGTTGTTGGAAGTTTGGGACTCACAGCTTTAACGTGCTATACTGTTATGACATTTAGAGAGTTCGCTTACAGTCAATTTGTCATGTACGAAGCAGTTATGACATTTAGAGAGTTCGCTTACAGTCAATTTATCATGTACGAAGCAGATGTGGTACAAGACTTGATAATCATTTAGAGTACATTTGTCTTTATTGTTGACTATACAGCATGTGATTTCTACTCTACTCCCCCCTCTCTCTTTTCCATGTCAAGTTTGCTTGAAGTTTATTGTTGGTTACAGGAAGAAGGTATATGGAACATACTGAAGTCATAAAAGGTAAAAGGCGAGTAATATCTTGCCAGAAAGAAGAGATTATTTTTATTTTTATTTTTTATAACTATGGGGCTAGTTTTATGGCTGTGCTGATGGATATTGTCAGAAAAATTCAAATGTGATGGTGTCTGAACTCCTGGATGCTCCCTTAAGTCCCGAATTAAGGACCATTCTGACTGTGCACACTGTTTAGAGAAGGGGTTCGTTTGTTCGTTCATTTCATTATACCCTATGTCTGTTGATAGGTAGGCGGGCGGGTGACAATTAGCAGTTTCAAGATGGGACATATATGGAGGCAGGCAGGAACAGTTGTTGACTCTGAAGCGGATAGTTTGGGACAAAGGAAGTAAACCTCTACGTAATTGGGAGTTGACATTCCATTTACTAGTAAATTTACCTCAAAGTGAATTGACTTTTTTTGTCTCAAAATGTCTTCCCAAATAACCTTTTACAGTAACTTTTGTTTTTTTTCATATTTCAATTTGTACCTGCAAAACTAAAAGTTTCAAAGAGAATAGCAAAGATATTAAGAAATTTGTACTAGCAAAAATCAATCTTTTCATTGGACTGCTGCTTAAATAAAAAAAAAAAAAAAATAGTCAATTCACTTTTTGGACGAAGGGAAGTAAGATGACTTTCTGATATTCTATTTATACTTTTCAGCGAAATAGTGAAGATGAAAAGGTGAAGTATGTGCATATGAAGTTGCATATAAATTGTACAACTGCTGACATACACTTTTATAGATGTTGTGTGCTTTCTCCTGAACCACAAACGACAGACCCGAATTGTAAGTCTTTCCATCGCTCTGTTCCTAACAAATGTTGTGTGCTTTCTCAAAATCTCAACAATGCGTTTGCAGTTTTCCCTTCAGTAACTCATATTTTAATGAACTAGGGCTTCTCCAGTATTCAGTTTTTTAGTTGTATCTAACATTATAACTGTACTATCTTGTCAATTTTCAGCAGCACTTTTGATGTAGAAAAACTCCACTAGTTATAAAAACTTAGCAAGCGTACTAGTTATCGAAATAGTAATACGCAATGCGAGGGTCGATCCACAGAGACTTGTTGTGTATCAACAGTTCAGTTTTCAGCAGTTAAAGACAAGAAATTAAAAAGACTGGTTTTTGGGTTTTTATTATTCCTACTAAAGCAATTAAATTTAACTAAGAGAGCAATTAATTAAAATAGAACGAAATTACCGAATTTCAAGCGATGAGAGAAGAATCTACGAATTGGGCTCACATGTACTTCATTGAAACGAATAAATAATAATATCATCAATCACTGTTGGGGATTCATTCACTTATATAAAATCAAGTGTTCACACAACTTTAATTTAGTACTCTTCAAAAACTACACTTTTTGCAAAGTCTATGTAATATTCAAAGAATCCATGAAAACCTTAGGACTTTACGAATCTACAATCTTGACAAGAAATCACTTTGCAAGTCTCAATTATATTCTTTAAAAGTATAGGCTTTATATACGCAGATCAATCACTTGAAATCCGTATACACCGATTAATTATATGAAAAACCCTTTTAAAGAACCCAACAACAAAGATTGAAGTTGAATTATTTATCACAAATCAAATCCGTACATGTTACCTCCAATCCGTAGAACGAGGAGATTAGCTGCGCATACTCATGTTGATCACCACAATTTCTTGAGAAGAAGACATGAATTGATGAATAGTAATATTGAATAAAACTTGTAAATCTCTAATCTTTTACAAGACTTGAAAAATATGATAAAACACGTCCTATGGCTGCTGGAGTTGCTCAGTATTTATACTAGGGTCAAATAGGGTTACAAAAAGGAAAAAAATTAAAAACCTAAAGATATTAGGAAACTGGATATTTTCTGCCCGGCAAGCTGTGCGGCCGCCCAAAAGTTCATGTGCGGTCACCCAATGATCCTGAAATGAATCTGAGCTAAATTCCTCACAAGTGTGCGACCGCCCATATAGGGGCGTGCGGCCGCCCACTATTCCTGAATCGTATATTTCTTCTTTTCTTCTTCTGTTTTGATTCCATTCCGTCCCCATGCATTCCTTGCCTTCCTTTAGGTCCGAGAACGTCCCAAAAGTACCTATTTCCCTGTCTTAATACATATCTCCACAAAAGCCATTAAAACACAATAAAACTCAAGATCGAATAAAATGAGTTACGGAATAGAACTCTTTAAATGTGTAAAAACACATTTGTCAAATACCCCCCAAACTTACTTTTTGCTCGTCCTCGAGTAAAACAAAAACCTACAATTAAAACTAAAAACTAACAACTGAAAACTAAAAACTAAAGAAAATATTTTTGGGTTGTTTTTCTCATATAACGGAATTATTAGCCACGAGTCTCAGAATCTCACATCAAGTGCCATCAGACAGTTACCACCATCAAACCAAATTGCAAACGCATACATACTAACAACTCGTTTGATTTTTCACCGCAGCATGATAGGATGGGTGATGTCGGTGGTCATGCAACCAAAATAAAATTAGTTTATGGGCTCACTACAGTTAATGCTCTAATTCACAACCGATGAAACACATAACCCAATTAAGGACACTCATATGCATGTATACATAGTTGTCAATCCGGTTACTGATATTGAAAGAAAATATGGCAAAAGGCTATAGGCACAACAATGTGCAAGGCTAGGCTCACGGCTACAAATGAAGGTAAGGACATACGAAAACAAGTGAAACTAGGAAGTCTTTAATCACAAACACCCTCACATAATTACGCTCTTCGCTCACCCGAATTAACCCAAGTCTCAACCCCCAAACTTATTACTTTCATACTTCTACATCAAAGGGGGAGACTATTATATGCCTTTCTTTCTTTTGGCCACAGCAATCCATTTCTTTAGCCACTTCCATTCATCACTTTAACACATTAGGAGGGAACAAACATTTTTTTTTCTTTTCTGGAATGAAACTAAGTGCATATTTACAGTTTTTGCACTTCTACTAACAATGATTTTTTTATTTTATTTTATTTTTATGATTCCCTCCTTTCAATACATAACTCCTTTCATATCTATGGCCATATCCCAATGTTTCCCCAAATCATTCTCCCAATTTCGAACCATAATTCCCATCATTCCCTAGTCCACTCCCTTGTCAAGGTGGTTTTAACCTATTCTAAGCGCAAAAGGGTAGGAAATCATGTATTAAAAGAAGGTGAACGGCGGTCTTCAATGTGCCATTCCTTTATGAAGCTCAAAAGGGGTGTTCTAGCAATGATTTTATTTAAGTGACTAGATAGACAAAATTAAGCCAAGAAAAGGGTTTAGAAAGAATTGCCATAAATACCAAATAACCTATTGACTTGTTATTGACAACCATGCAACAATGTTCTAAGGCCCCCGAGCATATACCAAGTGATCCCATAAATTACTCTTAAGTTGCTAGCATGACCGTGGAAATAATATAAGTGAGCGATGGTGCAATCATGCCTTTGATAGTGATAATGCGATCCCAATTCTAGGTAAAATGATGGCACCTACGATGGCTAACACAAATAATCCCTCGGATCATCACCGACCGTGGCTAACAACCCAACAATATGATAAGAACAAAAAAATTAATTTTTTCTATTTTTTTGGAGGGTGACATGTATATACACTCCCCTATAAACCCACAAACTCGGAGAGATGCCTACCCCCAAACTCAAATCATGCTATGTCCTCATAGCATAAGGAATTAAAACATGCTTTGGGTTCAAAGGATGGCATGATATAACAAAACACTAAATGACAATAATTAAAACATACCTAGTGGGTTGCCTCCCACAAGCGCATTTGTTTAACGTCGTTGGCCCAACGGAGACCCCAATTTTACTTGGGATTGAGATTGACCATATCATCTTTGGCATTTGCTTTCCTGCCCTTTGACCACTTTGCGTGCTCTCTTGCACATATGCCCACAATTTTCCACAGAATATTACCCTTCTTTATCAATTCCGAGAGTAGTGTTTGGGACCTGGAAGTTTCTTTGTGTCTTTTCCTTTTCTTTCTTGGGATCTTCTTCTTTTTACAATTACCTGCGCAAGAAAAAAAAACAGAAGTAGCACAATATGTTATAGGAGGCGCCGACTTCTCACTGAAGTGGCCTAGTGAATGAAACGGGCCATCACTAGGATGGTGTTCATCGGCCTTGTCAGAAATAGCCATTACACGAACATCCGCATTATCCCTAGTTTTCTCACTACCGACTCGGATTTAAAACCATATACCCCATGTCCTAACTGCTCATGACCATGTTCATCTATCCTATCCACATAACAACATGACTCATCAAATATTTGTGGTTCTTTCAGCACATCAAATACAGAAATTTCCACCTTCTGATCAAGAACATTCATGGTTAATTTTCCATTTTTGACATTAATGTTGGTATCGGTAGTAGCCATGAAAGGGCGCCCCAGGAGAATAGGTATTTCACGGTTATTACCAACACCACTTTCCGTGTCAATCACAACAAAATCCATTGGGATGATGAGCTTATCAACTTGCACTAAAATGTCTTCCACAATTCCCAAGGGGTGTCTGACCGAGTGATCGGCTAACTGAAGGGTCATTGTGGTTGGTTTAAGCTCACCCAATCCCATTTTTTTATAAACAGAATAAGGCATTAAATTTATGCTTGCGCCTAGATCCAACATCGCCTTCACCGATTTAGAATCCCCCACAGTAATTTCAACATTAAAACTTCCAGGATCCTTGAGTTTAGGTGGAAGGTTGCGTTGAAACACGGCGCTCACATTTTCAGACAGTACCACTTGTTCGCCTTTTCCCAACCTTGGTTTCCGGGTAGTTAGATTCTTGAAAAACTTCATGTAAGATGGAATATTTTTAATCACATTCAATAATGGCAAATTAATGTTTACTTTTGAGAACATGTCATAGATTTCAGAAAATTGATGTTCCATCTTTTGCCTCATGTATCTACCCGGAAAAGGCATGGGTGGTACATATGGTTTGGGAGGTGGAGACTTTTCATTTTTTTCTTCTCCCAAATCACTAGTACCATCGCCCTCTACTACTCTGGACTTCTTTTCAGCATGATTATTAGAGGGGTCTGAAGGACCACTTACTTCTTGCCCGATTACTTTACCACTCCTCAATGTGGTGATTGCCATGGCCGAATGCTCCCCTTGACTAGGGAAGGTTCCCGGTTTGGTAGTTCGTAGCACTTCAGCCGTTTGACTCATCTAGGTCTCAAGCTTGTTGATGGCAGCCGCGTGGTTCTTCCTTTCTTGCATCATCTCCAACCTCATCTGCTCCAGCATTATTTTGATGGAAGGTTGTGGTGGTGGATGTGCTTGCTGCTGCGATTGTTGTAGTGGTTGAACAGGATGAAGTGGTTGTGGTTGATTGTTACTCCACGAGCGATTTGGATGATTCCTCCAATTTGGGTTGTAGGTGTTGGAATAGGGTCCAATGTAGTATGGTTGCCTTTGTTGAAACCCATTTGCTGCTTGTGCCTGTTCCATGGGGTCAGAAAATTGTGCACTAGAAGGGCACGCATTAGTAGCATGGGAATTTAACCCACAATAAGCACACAAAACAAGAGGAACTATAGAAGTGAGTGCAGCAGAAAATTGACTAGTCATCTGTGTGGTTATATCACCCAATGCTTTTTGAAATTTCTGGGCCATAACATACATTTGTTTTTCAATTACATCACTAGCCTGGAGTTCATAAACCCCTTTTTGAATTCCTCTACTTCCCCTCTGTTGTGAATTTGCACCTAACATTTCAAATATATCCCTAGCCTCTTCAGGAGTTTTCTCACCTATTGAACCCCCCGCGGCATTATCAATAGTGTTTTGATGCAAATGACTCAACCCATCATAAAATGACTGATTTAAATGGGGTAAAGAAAAATCATGGTGAGGGCACTGGACTAACAACATTTTAAAACGGTCACAAGATTCATGGAACGCCTCACCCGGTTCTTGTTGAAAACCAATAATTTTCTTTCTTAAAGCAGATAAAAACGGGTGAGAGTAAAATCTTTGAAAGAACGCTTGGTTCATCTTTTCCCAGGTGTGTATGCTATTGGGAGGCAGAGTCATGAACCAAGTTTTAGCTGCGTCTTTAAGACAAAGAGGAAAACAACGCAACTTTAACTGGTCCTCCGTGATACCAGCAGTGATAGGGAATGTTTGCACATTGGTCAGGTACTCACGTATGAAATTAAGCGGGTCCTCATTAGTTAAACCATGGAAACTAGGCAACAAATTAAAATATTGCCGTTTTAATTCATAAGCTTTTGCCGCGGCCGGCAAATTGATACATGGTGATGCGTCATCAATTTTAGGACGGAAGTAGTCCTTCATATGACGAACCTCACCCATGTTTAAGTTTACTTCTACCTCGGTAGTGGAAGTTTCGGTTTCACTTAGATCTTCTTCTGTCCTGGTGACAGAAGTCTCATATTCGGTTTCTGATTGGTTACTAGGGGGAATGCCCCTCCCAAGCTTGTCGATGTCGTCGTTCAACGGAACCAACTGGGGGTTCAGTGACTTCCGACCAAGCATACACTGTTGAAAATTGAACTATGGAATACAGATCAAGTCCCCGGCAACGGCGCCAAAAACTTGATGTAGAAAAACTCCACTAGTTATAAAAACCTAGCAAGCGTACTAGTTATCGAAATAATAATACGCAATGCGAGGGTTGATCCACAGAGACTTGTGTATCAACAGTTCAGTTTTCAGCAGTTAAAGACAAGAAATTAAAAAGACTGGTTTTTGGGATTTTATTATTCCTACTAAAGCAATTAAATTTAACTAAGAGAGCAATTAATTAAAATAGAACGAAATTACCGAATTTCAAGCGATGAGAGAAGAATCTACGAATTGGGTTCACATGTACTTCATTGAAACGAATAAATAATAACATCATCAATCACTGTTGGGGATTCATTCACTTATATAAAATCAAGTGTTCACACAACTTTAATTTAGTACTCTTCAAAAACTACACTTTCTGCAAAGTCTATGTAATATTCAAAGAATCCATGAAAACCCTAGGACTTTACGAATCTACAATCTTGACAAGAAATCACTTTGCAAGTCTCAATTATATTCTTTAAAGAACCCAACAACAAAGATTGAAGTTGAATTAATTATCACAAATCAAATCCGTACATGTTACCTCCAATCCGTAGAACGAGGAGATTAGCGCGCATACTCATGTTGATCATCACAATTTCTTGAGAAGAAGACATGAATTGATGAATAGTAATATTGAATAAAACTTGTAAATCTCTAATCTTTTACAAGACTTAAAAAATATGATAAAACACGTCCTATGGCTACTGGAGTTACTCAGTATTTATACTAGGGTCAAATAGGGTTACAGAAAGGTAAACAATTAAAAACCTAAAGATACTAGGAAACTGGATATTTTCTGCCCGGCAAGCTGTGCGGCCGCCCAAAAGTTCATGTGCGGTCGCCCAATGGTCCTGAAATGAATCTGAGCTAAATTCCTCACAAGTATGCGACCGACCATATAGAGGTGTGCGGCCGCCCACTATTCCTGAATCGTATATTTCTTCTTTTCTTCTTCTGTTTTGATTCCATTCCGTCCCCATGCATTCATTGCCTTCCTTTAGGTCCGAGAACGTCCCAAAAGTACCTATTTCCCTGTCTTATACATATCTCTACAAAAGCCATTAAAACACAATAAAACTCAAGATCGAGCATAAAATGAGTTACGGAATAGTACTCTTTAAATGTGTAAAAACACATTTATCAACTTTCATTGGTTTTTGTATCATGCTTCGTTAGGAATTGGGTTTCTGAAAGAGCAATGCTAGGGGCACAAAATCTTGCTCACAAAATGAGATGGTGATATTTTATTGGTTGCATCGATAATAGACCCGCCACACTCTAATTAAAAACACCAATAAAATTTTGTGAGCAAGTTTTTGTGACTTTTTTGTGCCCCTAGTATTATTCTTCCTGAAAATGTGGGAAATGCACGAAAGGGTAGGGTTTGATGCAGTGAGAGAAATCAGTTCATTTTATGAAATGGGCAAACTCCGTTTTCATCCATTCATCCATTGTACTTTACATGATGTTTCACTTTTACCATTATACTCCCTCCATCCCAAAATGATCTTCATACTTTTTTCGCTGTTATTGCAAATGAACTTTGAGCAATAATTTTTTTTGATTTAGTTGTCCTAAAAGAAATCTAAAACTTGTTATTGATACGCCATCAACAATACTGTTAATACCAAGTTTTAGATTTTCATTATGACAATTATATCAACCTAAAATTATTGCTCAAAGTTCCTTCACAATAACACCGAAAAAAGTATGAAGATCATTTTGGGACGGAGGGATTAATTTTTTTCTTCCAAAAATACCATTGTAGTTTGGACAATGTATCATTTTGACCCCAAATCCGTGGCTAAATCCGCAACTAATCTGTGCCTCAATCCGCGATTTTGGGGTTAAAATGATATTTTTCCCAAAGTACAATGATATTTTTGAAAGAAAAAAAATACAATGGTTAAAGTGAAACACAGTTGAAAGTACAATGGATGAAAACGGAGTTTGACCTTTTGAAATTGGTTCGTTAAGTATGGGTGAATTACAAGGAAAAGGTTGGATTGGATGCAGTGAGAGAGATAATATGAATTTTTGGGAACGAGAAAGTGAGAATTAGGGTTGAACATGATAAGGATTAGCAGCTTTATTTTAACGATATTAAATATGCTGTTCAAACCAGTGTATTGTCATCTAGATGGAAGTCTCTTCCCTGTCTTAACTTTGTACCTTATGAATATCGTACTTACCCGAAGATTACAAAGTTTGTGACCCCGCTTTTGTCATTTCGCTATAACCATTGTGAAATTTCTTCGGTCTATTTATGTTTTGATGGATCAGTGAGACATAAGTTTGTGGAAAAGATTGGGAGTTATGCTGTCTCTCACAATGTTCAGAAAATGGAAATCTTTGTTCGGCACCTACATAGTCTGCTGGGGACCTCCCGTCTTTGGATAGAGTGAATATGTTGGATAAAGAGGGCAGAAGACAAATTTCACTTAGGCGTGATCACGTCTAAGTCTAAAGAGTCTTCTTTAAAATAATATGAAATATAGAGCAAGAGGATAAAATATGGAGAATAACATTTTTACTATATAAAATCTGAATTTTTGACACTTTCTTGACACACTTTGAGACTAGGATGGGAAGCCTATTTATAGGCTTACAATACTTAGAAAACAATGAACATAAACTAGTAAACAAAAGGACAATACTTATCTTAACTAATCCTTATCTAGACTAATGACTCTTGACCTTTGGCATTATGAACCATGCACCAAAAATAGTTTCTAGAATAATCTAGGATAATCAAGATTAACTTCAACATCCTCCCATAATCTTGATTCTCGAATGATGTCATTCCCATCATCCGCTTGAGCTTCTCAAAAGCTTCGAACTTCAACGGCTTAGTAAGAATATCCGCAACTTGATCTTCAGACTTGCAATACACCAACGAAATCTCATTCTTCACAACTTGATCACGAAGAAAATGAAAACGAGTATCAATATGTTTTCTCCTCCCATGCGTAACATGATTCTCTTGATAACCATAATAGGGAATTCGCTCGTATCCTTTTGCAACAAGTGCTTTATGCCTTTCAATCTCACCATTCGCCTTTATCTTTGTCTTGAATACCCACTTAACATCAATTGCTTTCTTCTCTTTTGGAATATCAACAAATTGCCGTGTCTTGTTCTTCTCAATCGCTCTTATTTCCTCTTGCATTGCTTGAATCCACCTTGGATCTTGGACAGCCTCCTCAAACTTGACTGGCTCACTATCTGCAAACATGGCAAAATGCACTAAATCTCCATCATCATTAACTTCATCATCACGAGTTACCTCAAAACCTTCCAATCGGGTAGATGGCTGCCTATTCCTTCTCGGTCTTTCATTTGCCAATGCGGGTTGAGGTGTTGGCACTTGTGTATTAGGAGAAACTGGTTCCACCACCTCTTCGTCTATGACCGCAGTTGTGACTGGTTGAGTCACTTCATCTTTAAGAATGAAAATGGAAGTGCGTCGAGAATCATTCAGAACATCAACATCCCAATTCCAAGCTTCTTCCTCGGCAAATAACACATCTCTACTAACAATTACTTTCTTTGTAACCGGATTGAACAACTTGTATCCGCCATTCTTGTAACCCACAAAGATGGTCTTCTCTCCTCTATCATCAAGCTTTCTTCTTTTTTCGGTTGGAACATGAGCATATGCAATACTACCAAATACCTTGAGATGCTTCACACTTGCCTTGAAACCGCTCCACGCTTCTTCGGGAGTAACATCTTTAACACTTCTTGTTGGACACCTATTCAACAAATAAACTGTACATAAGACAACTTCTGCCCAAAATGAATTCGGCATCCCCTTGGCTTTCAACATGCTTCTCGTCATATCCAAGATTGTTCGATTCTTCCGCTCGGCAATTCCATTATGTTGTGGTGTGTAGGGAAATGTAACTTCATGCTCTATTCCCTGTTCCTTGCAATACTCGGCAAATTCATTAGAAGTATACTCACCACCACCATCAGTCCGTAAATATTGAAGAAAACAACCACTTTGCTTTTCAACGAGAGTCTTGAACTCTCTAAAACAAGCAGAAACTTCGGACTTTCTTTGAAGAAAATAAACCATATTTTTCTTGTGAAATCATCAATAAAGATAAGAAAATACCGATTATTAGCATTTGACAACACATTAAGTGGGCCACACACATCCGAATGAACAAGCTCAAGAGGCCTCCTTGTTCTCCAAGTTCTTCCAACCACAAATGGAGCTCTATGTTGCTTTCCAACAATACATCCCTCACACAATTGTTCAGGGTGATTAATGGTAGGCAAACCTCGAACCATCTCCTTTTGAGCCAAAAATTTCAAGCTACGAAAATTCAAGTGACCAAAATGCAAATGCCACAACCAAGATTCATCTTTCACAATAGCATTAAAGCAGTGATAGGAATCACACTCAATATCAACTCGAAACATTCTATTCTTTGAAAGAGGGGACTTTAGAATGAGTGTACCTTGCCTATCAAACATGGTAAGTTGGTTGTCATATAGCCGCATATCATACCCTTTCTCCAAAAGTTGCCCCAAGCTTAACAAATTACTCTTCATATCCGGAACGTAGAACATGTCCGAGATATACTTGTGATCTCCATTCTTAAATTTTATGAGAACTCTTCCTTTTCCCATCACCGGTATTGTGCTATCATCGGCAAACTTGACTTTTGACCTTACCGTCTCATCAAGATCAATAAACAACTCCTTCTTTCCACACATGTGATTTGTACAACCCGTATCAAGGAACCAAGTGTAGTAACCGGGATCTTCAGTCGCCGCTGTTACCATCAAAAGAACTTGACCATCGTCATTTTTACCTTCTCTTGCAAATCGAGCTTCTTCTCCATCTCCAAAATTATCTCTATATCTACACTGAGTTGCATGATGACCATATTCATGACATTCATAACACTTAACATTTGACTTATCATACCTTCCTCTACCACGTCCTCGGTAGTCATTTGTTCCTACACAATCATGTCTTTATTCTCTTTCTCCTCTGTTATTGTTGTTGTAATCACCTCGACCTTGACCATAGTAACCATGTCCTCGACCTCGGTCTTGTCCACGTCCTCGTCCTTGGTCTTGTCCACGTCCTCGTCCTCTTCCACGAGAACCACCGCCGTTATGATAACCTTGAGCACTTCCATCTTGTACACCATTGTTGTTTTTATTTGGGGAGTGGACATGAGAAACTTGTAATGCTTGCTCGGTCGACTTCTCAATTGACTTCTCCTTCATTCTCTGCTCGTGCCCTTGCAAAGAGCCTGACAACTCATCAACTGTCATCACCGAAAGATCTTTAGACTCCTCGATCGCTGTCACGACATGCTCAAATCGAGGTGTGAGTGTTCTCAAAATTTTCTCCATAATCGCTAAATCTTCAATTTTTTCTCCATATGACTTCATTTCTGCTGTTAAAGCAAGAATTCTACTAACATAATCTGAAATACTTTCCGAAGACTCCATTCCAAGAAGTTCATACCTTCGTCTCAATGTTTGGAGTTTTACCTTTTTCACCTTGTCAACTCCCTTGAACGAATTCTCCAAAATATCCCATGCTTCCTTTGACGTAGTTGCTCCCGCAATCTTGTCAAACACCACATCATTTACTCCTTGATGGATGTAATACAACGCCTTCTTATCTTTCTTGTAAGCACGTTGATGTGCTTGTCTTTGCGCATCATTTGCATTCTCCTCAAGCACTCCTATGCCATCCTCCACGACTTCAAGCAACTCTTGATAGTAAAAAAGTACCATCATTTGAATACGTCATCGAGCATAATTTTTCCCATCCAATATAGGAATTTGTGGTTGACTACCACCACCATTCGTACCACCATTAGTACCACCGTTCATGGCTGCCCAAGTGGGCTCTGATACCACTGTTGGATAAAGAGGGCAGAAGACAAACTTCACTTAGGCGTGATCACGTCTAAGTCTAAAGAGTCTTCTTTAAAATAATATGAAATATAGAGCAAGAGGATAAAATATGGAGAAGAACTTTTTTACTATACAAAATCTGAATTTTTGACACATTCTTGACACACTTTGAGACTAGGATGGGAGGCCTATTTATAGGCTTACAATACTTAGAAAACAATGAACATAAACTAGTAAACAAAAGGACAATACTTATCTTAACTAATCCTTATCTAGACTAATGACTCTTGACCTTTGGCATTATGAACCATGCACCAAAAATACTTTCTAGAATAATCTAGGATAATCAAGATTAACTTCAACAGAATCTACATCTGATGTTCGACTTTCCACCTGCTTTTCAACGACCCAAGGAAGATCTTCAAAGGATTGTGGATTAAATGTTGAGTAAATTTGAAGAACTTCGCAATGCTAAGTTTCTTGCGCTTCATTCTATCCTCTTCGTGGTATGCCTATATTATCGCATATGCATATATTGTTCCCCCATTTGTGCAAAATATATATCCCAATGTAAATTTCCCCCATTTCTTAAAATCCAAGCTCCACCGCTGCTCCATGCGCTGTAGCTCAGACATTGCCATGGCTGGCACCGCAAACGTACTTTCTCGAATTTAATCCAGCTTTGGTTTGTTTTTAAAATTGATGCCTTGTCTGAGTTCTCAGTTGTACTATGATATTTTGTTTTCTGGAATACATTAAAAGGACTTGATCTCAAGATGTGGAGATCCATGAAGTTACTTTTAAATTAGTTGCAGTTATTAATTTTATTTGAAATTGATGCATTTATGTTCAATGGTTTTTTATTTTTTTCAAACACCATGACTTCTTCCAACTTGAAAGGAGTTGATCTCAAGTTTGAATTTTGGGGTTTGTTTAAGATTAAAAGGGGTGTGATCTTGTTGTAGATTGGTATTGGTTTAAAGAAAATGATAAATTTGTTTTCTTAAATTTGCTTGCCTTTCACTTTGTGATTTTCTACATTAAACCTTCAATATTTATTTTCATTTAATTTTGCGTCATTTTCCCTTCTTTTTTTCCCTAAAAAAGGGACAGCATTAGTAGTAGTGACCGTGAACGCAAGTAAGAGTTAATTGGATGGTTTTCCCCGTCCTTAAATATGAATGTCTAAATTTAAAAAAAAAAAAAAAAAAAAAAAACTGTCTCAAAATAAATGTTCATTATTTTATTTTAAGTAGTTATTTAATCCTCCTTCGCCGTTCAACAAATTCTAATTCACACATGGACTTGCAATGCAGTATTAATTCTAATTCACACCTGGACTTGCAATGCAGTATTGTGAGGTCACTAAGGGTTGTTACGAACTTATGTTACTTAAAAGGTGCTTAGATAAAAACATATTTGCAATTGTCCAAGTGAAATTTGGATATTTATTTAGGGACGGAGAAGTTTGGATATTTATTTAGGGACAGACTGAGTAATTGAGTTACCAAACATGTTGGATCCTAAGACTGTACTCCCTCCGTCCCAAAACAATTTGCATTAATTTCCTTTTTGAGTGCTACTTTCCTATAATTAAAATGTCCAACTTTGTCCAACTTTTGTTCTTTCTTTATTCAATCTACCCCACTTGCCATACTCACATGCTTAAATTACGAGTATCATTCTTAAATAATCATAATCACTATTTTTGCATTGTTTGGCATTGCCTTCTAAAACTATAGAAAATTTAATTTAATAGTGTTGGTGGTCACGCTGAGATGATCGTGTTCTTAGAAGTAGACAACTGAAGAATTTACTGGTAAGTTCTCAATTGTGGTCGCTAGAGTTGATCGTGATTTTAGTATTTTAGTTGACAACATAGAACTTACTCATAGGTTCTCAGTTATTTGGTCACCGGAGAGGTTGCCAGAGTTGGTGGGCATCGATGTTGATCGTGATCTTAGTAGTTCAGCTGACAAATGATAACTTGCGGATAAGTTGTCAATTGTTTAGTCATCGTAGAGGTCGCTGGATTTGATCGTAATCTTAGTAGTTTAGTTGACAACCGATAAGAACTTACTGATAAGTTCTCAGTAGTTTAGTTTGCAACTGAGAACTAGCTGATAAGTTCTCAGTTGTTTGGTCGCCGGAGTTTGATTGTATTCTTATTAGTTTAGTTGACAACTGAGAACTTACTGATAAGTTCTCAACTGTTTGGCCTCCGGAGTTGGTGGTCGCCGGAGTTGTTCATGTTCTTAGTAGTTTAGTTGACAACTGAGAACTTACCAATAAGTTCTCAGTTGTTTTGTCGCTGGAGTTGATGGTCGCCGGAGTTGTTCGTGTTATTAGTAGTTTAGTTGACAACTGAGAACTTACTGATAAGTTCAGTTGTTTGATCGCCGGAGTTGGTCGTTGGAATTAGTGATCAACGGGGTTAATCGTGTTCTAAGTAGGTTAGTTGACAGCTGAGAACTTACTGATAAGTTCTCGATTGTTTAGTTGCCGGAGTTGGTCGCCGGAGTTAATCGTGTTCTTAGTAGTTAATTTAATTGACAGCTGAGAACTTATTGATACGTTCTCGATTGTTTGATCATCGGAGTTGGTCGCCTGAGTTGGTGGCCGCCGGAGTTAATCGTGTTCTTAGTAGTTTAGTTGATAGCTGAGAACTTACTAATAAGTTCTTAGTTGTTTGGTCGCCGGAGTTGTTCATATTCTTAGTAGTTTAGTTGACAACTGAGAACTTACTGATAAGTTCTCAACTGTTTGGTCTCCGGAGTTGGTCGTGTTCTTAGTAGTTTGTTTTGTTGAGAACTGAGAACTTACTAATAAGTTCTCAACTGTTTGGTCGCTGGAAGAACACTGAAGCTAATTTTTTTTTATTATTATTATTATTATTTGCGCCGAAGTTGGTAGTAGCCGGAAATGGTGGTCGCCGGAGTTGTTGACTGGAGAAGGTTGGGATGGTAGCCTAAGGTGATAGTGGTTGGGGTGAAAGTAAAATGTTGAGAGGGTGTAGTTAGTAAAATATTAAGGAAGATGTAAGCTAGGGACTATATGGTTAGTCAAAATATTCCTTGTCTTAAAATGTAAATTAGGCTTCCTAGAGGAATTATATGGTAAATCCCTATTTTGTCTATGAGCCTTGGGGGCAATTGCAAAATTTCAGAAATTTTAGGGCTGTGAAAACACTCAGTTGCCGATAGCGCCATCTTTTGGCGGTTCCCTCCTAATTTTAGATGAAATTGGCGGTCTTTTTCGTCCTAATCTGACTGGTGTTCTCTCAGTGTTGGTGTATATTCCTTGTCTTAAAATGTATGTATTTTCATCCCCCTTTTTTATTTCCAGAAGATGTCAACGCGCATTCAGTTTCTGGATAACTTTCATTCCGGCATTTCAATCAATTAACTCTATTATTTTCTTCAGGGGCTATGACATCAATCAATTGTTAGATTGTTTTTTCTAATTATGCCAAATTTCTTACTCCCTCCGTCCCATAACAATTTGCACAAATTGCCATTTTGGGTGTCCCATTGATAAGTCACACTTTCCTAAAATGGCAAAGAATATTTACTATCCATCTCAGTCATTCTCTCACTTACTTTACTTTTACACTCACAACACCAATCAACGTACTATTCCCTACCCCACTTTCTCTCACCTACTTCACTTTTCACACTCACAACAACTACGCACTATTATTCATCCTTTAATTCTCGTGGAAAACTCATTTTGTGTACATAGTTATGGGACGGAGTGAGTATTTTCGTTGCATTTCTCATGAGTTATGACCCTGTAATTAGGGTTAAGTAAAAATAAGTGAATGAATTCTTGTTTCTTTACACTGTTTTCATGGAGTTTTGAATTTGATGGCTACACTTGTAGTTAGGCCACAAACAAAGTGTCCTCAATCTGGATACTTAAATTGTGCCCTCACTTGAGCTGTGCCCTTCATGGAATGTGGAGATTTTCATCTCTTGGCATTTAAAGGAAATTACAAGTTATATATGGTACATTCCACAAAATTTTGGCTACAAACACCCTAAAAAGTTGCTAATTTTGTTGTTTCATTGATTAGTAACTGGAAATATAACCTCTATAACCAATCAAAACCGTCAATGTTGTTTGTGGCTAAAAGTGTGATTTTTTTTTTATTGGACCCATAACATTACTTGTTTTACTCCATCCGTTGCCAATCATGTATTCCTTTTTTATATTTTCCAGCAAAAGTATTCACTTTCCTTTAATGAAATACTGGAATCACTAGTGTCCACAAGTTTATAGGAGGACTCACATCTAGAGAACCTATATCCACTAATTGTTCATTTTAATTTGACTCATTTGCTTTGACTATAACTTTGTTACCAGTCAAACATGACTCTTATTTTGTAGAAGTGCGAGTAAGTTTTATAAGTGTTGGACAATCAGTCAACATGAAAATTTCTTATAACATTTGACAGTTGAGTACTTCGTAATTTACCCCATGATGTACATTGAACAACTATGGCAGAATTTCATGTCATTTTTTTTAGATATTAAGAGCATTATTTTACAAGTTGGACATTTTCCACTGATCATACATTAACACCCGATCTGTTTTACTATTGATTCAACACCACAACAAAGCCTTAGTATGTTAATTTTTTTTATTTTGTAAGTTCTTGATGTGTTCGGTTTATTAATTGCTCAATTTGTTTTGTTTTAAGGTAGAAGAAAAACAAGTGCATTGTTAAATGACAAGTGAGATAGAGAGAAAGAAACGCCAAGTGGACGATGGACATGAAATGAGTACTGGGTTGGAAGAAGATAGACTCAGCAGCTTGCCGATGATATTATTCATCACATTCTATCTTTTATCGACACCTAATTTGCTGTTCAAACATGTGTACTGTCTTCGAGATGGAAGCTTATCTGGACTTTTCTTCCTCATCTTAACTTGACAAGTTGTCAATTCCGCCTTTTATCCAAATTTTCCAAGTTTTGTGAATGGAGTCTTGTCCTGTCGCAATAATTCTATAGAGTTTCTACAGTAGATCTGTATTTCAGGGGACGAACCGGGCAGAAGTTTGTGGAAGAGATTGCAAGATATGCATTCTCTCACAATGTCCAAAAATAAAGATTAATTTTAAAATGCCGAAGGCAGGTGATCGTTTTCCACCCTGTCTCTTCGGCTCTGAATCTCTTAAACACCTTAGCTTGAGTACTGGTTCCGATATGTATTATGCTTTCCCGTGTGCACATTCTCCTTGGAACTTTCCAGCTTTGACGACATTAGATCTCAAAAATATCTGGTTCAGTTATGACAACACAGACAGCCTCGATTTATTCTCTAAGTGTGTGAATCTGAAGGATCTCATTTTAGATGATTGTGATGTGCAGGGGTTTGGGGTGATGCAAATATTTTGCCCTCAACTTTGAACCTTACCATAAAAAGTGGGGGATTTCGAAGATTTCACTTTTGACTCCCACCTCACCTCTTTCTACTATAAAGGTTGCTCTTCGTTATCTCTATCTACAAACGGCCTCCATTATTTGGACACGGTGAATCTTGAGATGAGCGAATGGTATACACTATTGGTAGAAGACAGGCAAAGGGAAGCTCATCGACTTATTAGTCTGCTTCGAGAACTAAAGGATGCTAAAATCTCAGAGTTTATGTGGATATGATTGAGGTACGTATTTTGTATTTCCGATTCATGAAATGTTAACTCTTATCTGAAAGACTGAAACTATAAGAAATCTGCTATTTACACCTTCTCTTGATCTCTAGTTTTCTTCTTCATTGACTTTCTAGTTGTCTTAGACCTACAATATGAACTTTACTAGTTTTCTATAAACAGTACTTACCTGAGTTCAAAAAAAAAAAAAAAAAAACAGACTTTGACTATTATTTCCAATTAATGTGATGTACGAACAGTTTGAAGGATGGCGCTAAATTTGGCTAACAGAAGAATGGCGTGGACAGGTCCAAAAAGAATATAATTAAAACATGTTGAAGAAGTAACGAATCCAAGTAACCAACTATATTTAACGAAGTGACTTGAAAAAAAAGGGGACAAGAAAACATAAAAGTCAGCAAACCACCATTGTCCCCTTCCTTATTCCCTCTTCCACTCCCTCAGTCCTCCATACATATCGACACCCATTCCCCCCCACCCAAACCAACCACCACCCAACTTCCCCACTCTCCCCCACCCCCGTCATACCTCATCTTCATCTCTCTCTCTCCCCCCCCCTAATTAAACCCCTGTCCTTTTTCTCTCTCCTTACCTCCATCACATCCCCATCTTCCTCCCTTTCCTCCACATTCTTGCCCTCTTTCCCACTGCCCCCCCCCCCCCCTTTTCATCTCCCCTAACATCCATCTTTCAAACGTAAACTCAAGCTTTTTTGCAATTATTGAGCTTCAATTTCCCTAATTAGGTAATTTGTTTTTGTTTGTTTTTTCATTTTTTTCAGATTTAAGATTATGAGCTTTAATTTTGCAGGGTTTTGAAGTTTTTTAAAATGGGTTTCCTTTTGATTTATTGAATTTCTTATAATATTGTGAATGGTGAAATGGGTTTGTTTTTTAGTTTTTGTGAATGAAGAAATTTATACGGGTTTGAATAATGTGGACGTGAGTTTAATGGTGGATTGTGTCAGAAATGTATGGTGGCAGTTGCCGGTCGGAAGGGGAATACAGTATTGGTGGAGGGGTGACTGGTGGTTGTTGGTTTGGTTGGGAGGTAGGGTGGGTGGTGGTGGGGGTGGCTGTCGTGTTTGATTTTGATGATTGATGAGAAACTTATGTTAGTTTTTTGGATGTTAAATAAAGTTCTGTTGCTTTTTAAACATAAATTAAATTTTACCCCCACCCCTCAAAAAAAAAAACTGACTAGATTTATCAAATAACACCTCAGTTGCCAGTTTGCCACATCATATTTTCGTTAGGGTTTTCAATGCCATTTTGAAAAAAAAAAAAATTATACGTTGCATTATTTGATATATTTTGTCAAAAAAAGTACATTGAACAATTTCAGAACTAGCTTGTAGGTTGCATTAATTGATATATAAAAAAAATGGAGTGTACGTTGCATATCTAGGTCATTTGCCTTAAATTTTAGTGATGAAGCTTTATTTTTGACAAACCAAAAGTAATTTTTTAGCCTTTTCTTTTGGAGAGGTAATAGTCTTGCAACTTCCCATATGCTTAATATTTAATTATCGACGTGTGTTCCTAGTTTCTCTCTACAGTTCCAGACATATTAGAACATCAACCTTCTCCATTCAGTGATTTGAAGTCCTTGACGATAAAATTCGATCAGAGTTGGAAGCTTAGGAACTCAGCTATGCTTGATCATGTGATAAAGTTCTTGGTTAATAGCTCTTCAAGTGGTAATGTCATCATGGAAATTCCAGAGGTAAAAATATTTTTTATATTAATTTCTGTATTATTTGGCTTTGTTTTCTAAAATTAATGGAAATTTGATTTCTCTGTCCTTCGCGATTTGGTTATAAGGATTCTGTTTTGACTTGAGTTGCATTACTAGCCTGAGTATTGAGTTGGTACTTGAAAAAGAATGCTTAGTGACTGTCAGTTTAGTGTTGACCAGCATGAAGTCCTTCCTTCATCATGCATACTTTTCAGCGAACTATGTAGTTCGATCCTTTCCAATTAAAAGTGGCCGAACGGCAAGGTAGGGTAATGTACTATAGCGTTTGTTACAATTAATGCAACATACTAAAAAGTTGAAAGTATGAAAAATTGCAAAACTCTTTTTTTAAGTGGACATAATGTTTAATCATAAATGGCTTTTATCAAAGACAGATTAGTAGATTATCTCCATTTGCTATCTTGGCCATAATCTCGGTCTCTCTTTTACTCCCTGCATCCCCAAAAGAGTAGTACAAACCTTTTCCGTATCCCCCCCCCCCCAACACACACACACACACACACCACACACACACTAAAAAGTTGCATTTGCAAGTAAACTAATTCCTCCGTCCCAAAATGATTGTGACTTTTCAAACATTTTAAGGCTACATTATACGTATTGAAAATTAAATGGTTTTGAAGCCTTCATTTTGAGATGGAGGGAGTACATTTTTATTTGTTGGACATGTCAAATGTGAATCTTTTCTTTCCTTTTTTTTTTTTTTTATATATATAAAAAGATGGAGATAGTACTTAGGTTTGTTTACTAATGCTATATGGAATGACTATACTGCAGAAGCTTATAGTACCTAAAGATGTTGGTCGTTTATGGATACATCCCAAAAGAAAGACTATGAGGAACTCTGCGAACTTGCAGAGATGTTTGTCCTCACGGGAAATAACTGATCCACGTATAAGGAAAGCGTTGGAGAACGTGAAAGAGAAGTTAGCAGTGCAGTGTCGTTTATTGGGGGAATAACTTCCTCCTACGCGATGGTCAAATTGAAGCCGTATTTTAAGCTTTTCAAGGGTTCCTATCACCAGCGGTGATTCAATTGTGTCAAGGGTTTCCATCCTCATCGGTGATTCAATTGTTGTAAATCTTGTAGCCGGAAAAAATATTTTTCGGAACTTGATAGCAAGTTAGTGACTTTCTTTAGGCAAGTAAGGTATGTTTTTTGGTGCTTGAGCATTCAAGATAGAAGCTCATCTTTTTTTCAGCATTGGTCATGTAAGCTTTTGCTTAAAGCATGTTTGATTGATTTCAGCTTTTAAGAACATTATGTGGTTTTTAGTTTATGTATTTGACTTTGATTTTAATGTTTACCCCATTAGATCATTGTTTAGTACAAGACTCATGAAGCTTGAAAAAACCATACCCTGAAAAAACTATACCACCTCCGTCCCACTTTATGCTTCAAAAAAAATTCTTTTTAGGTGTTATATCTTAAACGTCAAAAACCCAAAAAGGAATATTTTTTATACTGCTTTTGTTTAGTGGGCCTCATATGTTATACACACATTAACTATCCACTAACTATCCATCTTTTTCTCAAAAAAATCAAAATGCTTCTATTCCTGGTCGCACCATCTTTGATAACAACGTTACAAGTCATGAAATTTGTGAACACATTAGGAAGGTTAAAAAAGCCATGCAATCCTCTCTGTTTTGCAAAGCTCGATATTAGTAAGGCTTATGACAGGCTGAATTGGCAATTCCCCTTCTACGTGCTTGTCAAAATGGGATTCTCTCAAAAGCGGATAAAACATCACCTTTGTTTCCTACTATCTCCTTCTTAACGGATATGCATCTAAACTCGATTACAAACGGAGGGTGTGCATAAAATGAAGATTAGGGGTCTGGTTCCGAGCTTTTAAATGAGAGAAAAGAAAAGAAGGAGATGGCAATGGAGGGGAAGGAAGGAAGGAAAGGGAAAGGAATTCAGTTTCTTTTTGAGGTGCTCCCGAGTTAAGAAGGAAAAGAAAAGAAACACACAATTTTCTCTTCCCTTGCTCCAGAGATTTGAAATGAAATGAGAGGAAATAAAATGTAAATTACATTTGTACCCTCACTTATAAAACCATTCACATTTTTTTGTTAAGACTTGCACAATTCTAAAGCTCAACCCCTACTCCCACCCTCACAACATGTTACCCAGACTTGCACACAGATGAAAGAATTTGAAAAATTATTGTTCTTACAAAAGAGTAGCAAGAAGTAGCATAAAATAACTGGCAAGGAAAATGCTTGGCCTTTGACTCTGTGAATCTGCTAAAGTCTCCTAACATTTTATCAACATTTGTATCAGGAAGAGGAATGTATAATCTCGTCGCCTAATATAAAGTTTATACTTCAATCGCATTCAATTAAACATCCGTCCCAAAATAAATGTTTAAATTTTTATCAAACTTACTCTTGATTAAGAGAGAATTAAACAAAATTTGTTAATTTATTTATAAAATTTGGTCAATTATTTTAGGACGAAGGGATTGATCAAAAGAGTGAATTTAAATAAATTTAGGCGCTCATTTTTTACAGAGGGAGTATGGGTACTGTTCTAGTTTTGTGATTCAAAAACATTAATCCAAATCTCAAAATTTACATAGGGAGTATGGAGAAGATTGGCCATTTTCAACTGTAATAGTCTAAATCCAACCGAACTTCATGATCAATATATTCTATAAACAGTATAAACATGAATAAATCTGCACAATTAAGTACGTACCTCTTCCATGTGAATTGTGTTTTTGGCTTCGGTTGCGAATGGAGTGTTGGATAAAATCTTGTAAATATTGAAAGGAAAACAATTACAATATAATATAATTATACATCAATTATGAAAAACATAAAAGGAAAGATAGAACCATAAAAATTGATCGTTGTTTGCACGAGCCCAATGCTAGTCACTGTCTCCTTAAGACTTATTCGTCCCCTCACCACGTGTGCTTGAGTTTGCTCGGAACGCTAGTCTCCCAGGATAGAACGTGCGGACCGGGGGCACTTTGCACCTAAGTTTCCCGGCGAGCAGAACTGTGCTTAGACAGTATCACCTTTTCGTATTATGCTAGGAGGCCAAAGGAAGAAGATGAACAAATTGCAAGAGGGGAAGAAGATTGATGGAAAACTCTCTTTTTTCATGTTGTTGTAGGTTTCTCAATATATAGCTCAATCATATAAAACCAAATGAATGCCCAATCAATCTCTATTAATATGAGAGTCATTACTCTTGTATTCATGTGATTTTATTCCACATTTTTGTAACCACAACTCCAAGGTAATGACCCAATTAATCCATTTATTATTTGGCTATCATGGCACATAAATGGTAGGGTTAATTCTAAAGTTACAATTTTAACCCACCAACTTTGAGCTATCATATCTTTCTCATCCAATTTTAAATTGGATATATAGATATACTATTCAATGTTCACACGGGAGTGAATCTTGAACCCACAATAATCTTTGTCCAACAACAACGATTCTTGCTAGGAAATACACACAATTTCCTTCACACACAACAATTTTTTCCAACAATCCCCCACATGAAGGAAATTGATGAGGATAGGTGATAAAGTCCGGCAGTCGAAAACCTGCATAGGATAGGTAGGGTCTGCCCTTTGAACCTTCCCTTTCAAGATATATTTACTCTACTCGCTAATCAGTAGACACGATGTCCTTGAACTGCTAGCTTTTTGTGTAGCCGATCATATACTTTGCACAGGTATCGCCCTAACACAATTCAGCTCCATAGCTGTGTCCATTATGGCACTGGAGCACAATGCCTGGTTCTGTGAGAAGATCTAAGAATTAGCCTCACATATTCTTCTCAAAGCGGCCCACACTTCTTTCTCACATAGGTGATTCTTTTAAGTAACCCGTTTTACTTCACATAAGAATCATTAAAAGCCAACGGCTTAACCTCTTCCTCTCGGGATGTCACTTTTACGAAATGGGTATAGGGTAACCCCCACAGTGACGCTACAAGTCTTTTAACAGTTAGGTTGTCCCTTTTGAACCTAGATCTTGGGATCTCCAGTCAACTAGGTGGGTTTTCCGTTGTGTTTAACTTCTCAAAGGCTTTAATCCCATTCCCAATGTCAACTTTGCAACCACTTCTTTACTTAACCCTTTGGTTAGCGGATCCGTCAAATTATCTTTTGACTTTACATAGTCAATAGATATGGTACCAGTTGCAATTAATTGCTTAATGGTATTATGTCGTCGACGTATATGTCTAGACTTACCATTATACATATGATTTTGTGCCCTACCAATCGCAGATTGCCTATCGCAATGTATACAAATTGCTGGCACAGGTTTATCCCATTTTGGAATATCTTCTAGAAAATTGCGTAGCCTCTAGGTTTTCTCACCACATTTATCTTAAGCTATAAACTTAGATTCCGCTATGAATCTATTTATAACTTATTATTTAGAAGACTTCCCTGATATAGTCGCTTCCGCTAATAGGAATACGAAACCACTCATATATCCAAATAGTATCACTATATCCTTCAATTATCGATAGATGTCTAGTGTAGTGTAATATGTGATCTCAATTGTATCTCAAGTCCCTTAGTACTTTTACAATATATTTAGGATTACTCGTGTTCCAACTCACTAGACTTTCAATATTTCTCGAGTGTTCAACTTGAGAATTAATGTCACTTCTATTCTTCAATAGATGTTGACTCATGCCAATTGGGTTTTAGTCATTTCTAAATTATCCTGCTAATTTCTCAAGAATTATCCATTAGATTTCTTATAAATTTCCACTTCAAGGATTACATCCACTAAACCCATATCTCGTGACCTTTTTCAAAATTTCCAAGAACTATATCTTAAATTTGCTTAATGCAAATTCATTAGTTCTTGAAATTTTAAATCCAAATTTCCCATTTGCTAAACTTCTCTCAAGTTTAACATATCTTTAATAGATTTAATCAACATTATGACATAACCACTCATGTCATATTTGATTATCCACATTCTTTCATGGCAAATCAAGTTTTTGATTCCATTATCTTTGTGCTTGTTTCAAGTCATCTAGTGACTTTACTAACTTGCACACTTCTTCTAGGTTTTATTTGATCTATTCATTCAAAGCATCACTTTGATCTATTTCACTCAAAGTGTAACTTTGATCTATTTCACAAAAGTATTATTTGTTTCATTTCAAGAATTGATATCAATACTTGATTTCCATTATTTTTTCAATTTCTTGTGTTATATATATTCAAAGTCATTGAATAATATATGACAACCATGAAAAATCATTATTTACACATTCCACCATCTTGTATCGTATATCAATTTTGTTGATGTTGGACTTTCTACTTTGTGACTACCCCCACATTCAAACGTGTACGTAGGCCTACGTTTCCATACATCATATGGAATTTACATTTTTCTTGGGGTA